>JAOUZG010047704.1:1692387-1716425 GCA_026289955.1 Argiope argentata | reverse complement strand
CACACACACACACACACACACACACACACACACACACACACACACACCAAGAAATCAGCATGATCGTTATCATATAATTATCACAATCATAATTAACAATCATTACACATATAATTATTACCGAAGCTCGTATTTTTGCTGATTTTTTTTTCATCTCACATTCTTGCCTTTGTGGATCGCAGAAACGATTTTCTGATACTCATTATATTTTAGATTTTTTGAAATAACGATTTAGGTCTCGTCTCTTTGGACTCTGTAAATTGTAAATGGACGAGAGGAGGGAGAGGGGGATATTGATGCCTTGGGGGGAAATCTCTTAAGGCACAATGGAGACAATTATCATTGGTAAACATAGCGAGGGAAGAGAGAGGGGGGGGAGAGAGAAAGAAACCTTCGTTTGCCTCTTCTACACTATTTCTAGTGTATGCTACATTTACATACACTAGAATATAATTGCGGCGTTCTTTGTGTAAGAATATCCTCTTTCGCTAGTAAAGAAATAAATTGAATGAATTGTACTATGAATTAATCAGTAAAACTAAAGATGTAAATAAGTATTTCAATAATGCAATAACCAATAAATTTAAAGTTGGGAATTTTTCAGTAAACAAATGCAAGTTTCTAATTAAATTAATGCTTTTTTTAGAGATTTTTACTTCGAGGAAATACATAAATTTCCCTTATGATTATCATAATTGGTTTAAAAACTATCGTACTTTTTTTAGAATTCTCATCTTTTTTGTTAGACATCATTATAATTTTCTAACCTTTCAAGTTGTACACTATTTAAATTAAAAAAGTAATATTTATGGGAAATATTTTAAATGAAAAATAATACCTTCCCTAGATGAAATATTGTTATTATATCTTCATGTTACATACGAAATAAAATATTTTTTTAATCATGAAATAAAAACACTTACATAATTTGATTTTTATATGATCATCTACGCATTTTTCTCATCATTACAACCCAATTAAGTTTGTCTCACAAATTTTATGTTCACAAAAGTGCCAACAGATGGCACTGCAAGCATATCACTAAGCTAAGGTTATCGAGCTCTTAGAACAGCTGTTAATTTCACTGCAGAGGTTGGAATCTGGTCACATTTTCGAATAATTCTAACTTCTGAAATTGTAAATATATTTAGACAGCTTAAATTAAGTAAGGACAGGGTTAGTAAAGTCAAAAAAAGCAAATGTGATCTTTGATTTTCGGTTTTTAATCTGATCAGAAATTTGAGCTCTTCTGCTACAAAGGCCAAATTTATTCTCCGATGGTTTGAATACGGAAACTTAGGTATTTATTGATGTAAATATTTGAGATATATCATAAGTAGTGTAGACTTAAAAAAAATCAAAATACAAAATAGACAAACACCTTACTCCAGTCTCAGAATAATAAAATTTATTACTCTAAGAGCAGACGGAAACTATACAACACAGACATTATTATTTATTCAAAAACCAAACTAAATTTTCCTTTAATGTATGTATTTGTACTATATGTCTCAAATTTATTGAGAATGTTCTGTTTTATATTTTATACTACAGGTCGTATGACAAATTCTTTTCCTCAAATTTATAACATTTAATACCTTCTTTATGATCATCTAATGTAAATGCTACCAGAGCATTAGAGAATAAGCCTTTTGTGCATCCGCTGCAGTACTCGGTAAAGTTCTCATTTTACATTCTAAAGTTAAACTGTTTTACAAGTAAAGTCTCCCACTTGAGTGTTTGAGACTTACATATATTTTATTTTTCAGACTTTAGTTAAAGAAAATATTGCATATTAAAGAAAAATATGGCATTTATATGTGTCGCATACGAAATCATTCGCGCTTTGAAAGTATAATATTCACGCTTTAAAATTTATAATAAGAACTTGTGTATAAATTTGAATAATAAACATAACATGAGTTTTTATTTATTTATAGCTGTCTATGATTAATTTTAATGCTGTTATTATCAAACAAATTTCTGTTTGTGGTAAAATTTTAAAACAGTGTTTGCTTTTGCTGATTTATTTTAGGAGAGATTTAGTTTAAGGTTCCCTTTTAAAGCAACATGAGGGCTGTTTGGGAACGGATTTCACAATTTTTAATAGCGAATGGATGATAAGGACGATAACTGGGCCAGCACATGTGTGTGTAAGCTTTCGCGCAAAACAATCGGGGAGGGTGAGGGAGGGAGGTGATGGTTGGCGTTTGGGATGATTTATAAGTGACTCAAGTTTCGGGATGGCTCTCCTCCGTTCTGAGACCTGGAATTTATTATAAAGTATATCGACTAATTCAAGATAATTAACCCATTAACCGGTTTGCCCGTACGCCGTATGTGCATCGATTTATCAAATTTTGATAATTGTAAATAAAAAATAAATCATTCATAACAATTATAATTCAATAGTGAAATGACTTCGAATACGTAGATAAGCCAAGTATTCCATGGATTTCCATTTGAATCAAAATGAGAAAATATTCCCCCAAAAAAGGTGCCATCTTATTAGATAGTAAGGAAAATAAACAGGTCAAGGGGTTAAAATAATTTGTCTGTGTCGATTACCATGTATTGTGTTTTTCAAGAATTTTTAATTATTCTAGGGGTTGCTATTGGAGGTTATATTATATGGAATAGGTTTCTCTATTTACTTTCTTTTCACTGAATATCGTATTTTTTAAAATTCTTAATTTCGTATCGAGAGGCGCTTCTTAATGATATGGCATGAAAAAATTTATTATTGATAGATATTTATTTTCAGCAACGACATTCTTCGTTTCAAAGCAATTTATATAATACAAATATGTTCTCTCTATATCGTCTGATTTAAGCTGGTGTGTATATAGCGATAGTGGCAATATTTCAAGTAAGATTATTGTCTTATTTATGGTAAAAAATTGTTTTGGCATTTTGCTTTATGTTGGATTTTCTCTTGGTACAAGTAGATTTGCACAGCTTTTATTCGCTTTTTTTAAACAGAATAAATAAATATTTTAGCTTTTCAAAATCTTTCCTTTAAAAACATTTCTTATCATAAAGTTACTTATCAAGTCAGATCAGGGTGTGAGCCTCTCCATACTTCACAAAGCTTCATAATGCTTTATAGTGCTTCATAGTGTTTGTTTATTTTGTTTCCTATAATAATTTTTTTCAACGTTCAGTACTGCTAAATTTATTATATTTGTCTATATCTCAGCCAAAAAATAGTATTATAAGGCTAGTTCTTCCTTTTAAGGTGTGACATTTTGTAACAGATTTTATTTCCCACCTTGCGGGTCTATATTTAATGCTTTTATTTCCGCCTTTTGGTATCACAGACTGACTATACCGACCCGAACGAAGGCACACGGAAAAACTTAAATTATTAGACCGCCGCAATAGCAGTACTCCTGGGAACTGTGGTTGAGTTCTAAGGGCCATCACTGGCCACGGCACAACCCTTCCCAAAGGTAGTACGTCCCGTCATCGATGGGATGTAGCCAATCAAATTTTTCCTATATCCACAAGGGTGGCGAGATCCAATCACCATGCCGGAAGCTACTCCTTCTCAATGATGAGGTGTCTATCCCTCTGAACCCACCTTTTGGTATAAATAAAGAGACCAGTCAAAAATAAAATCATTCCGTTCTTCAGGATGTCTATTTAATCGCAAGATTGTACATATAATTAAAATTAATTATATTCAAAAATACAATATATACTGACTTAAATATTATTGATCAAAATAGAGTTAATAGTGTTATTATTGACTAATATAGAATGATAATACTCTAGACACAGTAAAAAAAACTTTAATTGTTTTTCTAATTTTTAAAATTATATTTCAGATAATTTTTTAAAATAAAACATCATATGTATAATGTATATAAAAATATAAATAACTATATTTATAAGTATAATGTAAAATAACGCATTATATTACATAATATTACATTCAGATAAAATTTTATAATAAATTATTACTATGTTAGTAAAAGGTTGTAAAATTCCTATAATTTGGGACATTTTATTCATAAGAGGAATAAATTCTGTGCATTTCTAATGAATCCGATCAAAGAGTTGAAATTTAGGATTGTCTTGACTAATAATATAATTCTCGCATAAATCAGTTTATCGTATCTCTTAACTGTATTTAAGATACACAGATTATTACTGTTTTATTTGTTAATTGTTTGTTTTTTTGTCGTTACTTTCAAAAAAATTTCTAACTTTGAAGAATAATTTTTTTTTAATTTGTGACAATTGTTATACTTTTTTTTTAAAAGACAATTTAATTTCACACATTCGGAATCATTCTATAATACAATTATAAATATTCTTATAGAATTGCTCTTTCTATAATTCTAATTCTGTATACAATTGTGTAAAGAAATGCTCTGCGAACTTTAACAAATTAGACGTAGGTTTAAATGAGCGTCTTTCATGCTTTTATACATTTTCCTTTCAAATTTTTAAGGAAATAAAAAAATATTTTTTTAAATTTTTAGTATCCACAGCTATAATAAATCATTAATTATTTCAACTTAAAACTGCAATATTATATTATATGTTTTTATTGTAACATTAAGCCTGTGGGGGGTCTCCCTGAAACTTTTCTGTATATTCTCTAATAAAGGTTTTATCCTTCCTTTCCATAAAGGATCTTGGGTAAGGCCTCGAATATCTTGCATGGTATTGGTGAATGATAATTACAAAATACTGATCTTGACATGAATCTAGTACTTTTGCTGATTCTATCTCAATAATACATATTTTGATGCCTTTTTGCTAACAAAAGTTGACACGAAATGTACAATTGAAGTCACAATATAATGATTTAAAATAATGAATTTCATTATTTTAAATCATAGTTTATGAGTTATTGCGTTTATTTGTATAAAAACTACAGATCGACATATGGCCAATAGTTTAACGGATTGATTCAAAATTTGATGAGTATCTATATTTTAGATGATAAATCTGTGTGTTAAATTGTATGTACCTTTGTATTCTGTAATTATCGAGTTCCCTTTTACTCGAACAGCAAGAAAGACAAAATATCAGGGAATAGATTTCGTTCAAATTACAAAAAACAAAAATCTACAAATTTGCTTGTAATTATATAAAAAAAATTCAGATGTTAAGCAAAAAAAAAAAAAAACTTAAGAGTCATTGGGTTCGCTTACAGACAGTCAGACATAATGACAAAATCGTGTTTCTGAAAGTTCAAATTTTAAGACGATGACATTATTTTTTTCTCTATTTCTTCTACGAGTGAGTAAAACGATTTTGTAAAACAAAAATCCTCGCACGAATGAATCAAAATGATATATTTTAGCGATTTACATATTCAATCTCTGGCCAGGATAGCTTGATTTGTAAAGCGTTAGACTTACAATCCTTGGGTAGTGAGTTCAAATCCCACCGACCGATGGCCCCCCGGGTGTGGATTGGCTGGTGCACGTATAAATCTGACGTGACCACAAAGTCCTCCAAGTCAAGACAATATCATTGTCGGAACTGGTTCAGTGGTGATTGTTCTCTGATTCAGGTCTAAATTACGATCTGTGGATGAATGAATAAAATGTATAAATGAAGTACGCCTCGTAGGAAGGTTTATGACGTATAAGTAGCTGAACTGTACTTTTGACCTTAGATGTCGCTACTGAAAGACATAAGATGCTAAATATCGCCATAAAATCGGTGACTGTCAGCTGGCTAGTTATGACAAGTGCCCTAAGAAACAACAAAATATTCAATTAATACAACATATTCAAATTTCGTTGACTTTGTCAGCTGGCTAGTCTATGAAAAGTGCCCTAAGAAACAACATCATATTCAATTAATACATTCTGAGCCGGCATTCTGGCATAGGGGTAGCACGTCCTCTCCATAATCTGGGGGTCCAGGATTTGAGTCCCGGTTCGGGCATGGCTGCTCTTCTGTCTCTAACACGAGTGAATGTTAACCCTGCTCGTTAAAATGGACTGTGCAAGCGAATGTGACTGGTGAGTAGCAACAGCCGTACTCTTAGCCATAGCTGGGGCTACTATAAGCAAGATACACTGATTAGGCTTAAAGTGTTGACTGCCTTAGCCAACTTGTCCACGACAAGTGCCATAAGAAACAACAACAACAACATATATTCTGAATATTAAAACATATTTGTTCAATATTTATCGTAGCAATCAAATATGCTGCTGTTTTAGAATTTTGACAAATACTATTTGATAATATAAATAAATTTAGCATTAAATATTTGGTGCAAGTAAATTTAATAATGATCAATTTTTTAGAAATTTTATTAGCTCGTAAATGTATTTGAACAATTTTCATTCGTATAAGACTTTGATTACTAACTCTGGCAACGTTGAAAGCCAGCAGTGACATTTTAAATTCCTTTTTAAAGATTTAATACATAGTTACTGAGATTTTCTAAAATTACTTTTCAGCTTTTTGCATAGTTTCCTGTATGTTTTAATTTGTTTCAAATGTATTAAATCTTGCTCTACTTTTGAGAATAACCTCCAAAATCTCAATGGAAGGTTATGATTTCTGAGAATTCGACTGACAAATACAATTACTATAAATAATTGACCAGAAAACTATATTAGCGTTGAATTTTCAACGCCACTTGAGGAACCAAAGACATTTGTGACAATGCAAAATGTGTGATTTTTCGACACCAGCTGAGAAATGCAATACAGATAAGATATTTCTAATTTTCTATATTCTGTATTATTTTAATTCAAAAGTACTTCAAAATCATTCGCAAAATTTGATTAATTAACAATGTTGGATTTTAAATGATTCAAGTATTATGAAAATAAACAGAATCGTTTAAAATAATCGGCCAAAAACATGTTAATCCTAACCTCTTTGTCGTTGGGAAAAAACAAACTGAATCCCTTACTTATCTGGCGATGGGGAAATGAAAACTTTTCACGAAAAAGTTACTTTTTAATTAATAAATAAATAAATAATGAATTAGTATTTGAAAAAACTGTATTAACATCAAATGTTATCCATCACAAGTTTAAAAAATTTACTTGAACTTGACTGGAGGAATAAAAAGTACTTTATTAGCCATTGAAAATTTGAACAAGATGTATAGATATAGGGAGAGTGTGAGCTAAAAGTAGGTCTTAAATTTTTTTTTGGTGTGTTAAATCGCATTTTTTTAGAAAAGATACTAATATAGATACTTAAAAAGAAAAACCGTATTTAAATATAAAATTTGATTGAAATCGTTTGAGCCATTTGCGAGATACACGAAATATTTTTATAAATCTATGCAAGAATCGCTCATTAAAGTTATAAGGTATGCAATTAATTTAAAAAGGTAGGTCATATGAAGGTATTCAAGCACTAATTCATTACTGAATAATACAGTTCTTCTGAATCTTTTCTGTTAAGAAAAAATGGACAAAATATTATTCACTAAATCGAATTTACCAAAGTGGAGCTGGGAAAAAAATAACTTTTAGAAAAATACCCTCTTTTTTTATAAAGAGCAACTTTTTATTCATATATTCTCAGAATAATGAAGAAATTTCGTACTTGGAATTCTATAATTAAACTATACTCCGGTTGTTTCCAAGAAGAAGCAATCTATTTAGGAATTTGTTACTTGAAGTGAATATTTTTAAACAACTTCAACAAGTATTTTTATAACATACCTTTTAATTTCTCATTCTACTTTAAAAGCAAGTACTTATTTTTTTACATTCAGAAGAGCATTTAATTTTTCTTAATTAATAAGTTTAGGTCCTAAATTTAGAAAATACCTCATTATATGAATACAAATACTACGAAAATCTTTTTTTTTTAAATTAATTTCCCTGAAACTAATTTGAGGTTTACGCTTCATTAAATTTATTGTTAAATATGTTTAATGTTTTGGGATATTTTTTATTGCATTTTCATCCCTCTAACCTGGTCTAACAGAGTTTGAATTAATTGATGAAAAATTTTATTAAAACAGTACCTATTTATAAAACATTTCTCCAAGAATAAAAGTAAACAGAAGTTAAAAAATATCTGCTCGTTAAAATCTTGGGAAAAAAAAACTTCTAATTGTATAAAAATGAAAATAACCAAAAATACAACATAAACTTTGCACCTTAATTTCGCATTTTATTTATTTATTTTCTAAGAGATGTATCTATGTACTAAATAAAATTTATGAAAAATAATGAGTTTGACATTTTACTGTGTGACAACATAAAAAAAGTATAACTTTTTTTATAAATAAAATATATTTGGAAAAAAACGTAAAGCAAATGTTTTTCTTTCAATGAACTTTCGTTATGAATGAATAATTTTTTAAATATATAATTTGTGATTCTGATATAAAAGGTTTTGAAGTTCCGTTTAAAAGGTTTATTATTGTTAACTTAAAAAATGATTTGACAGAATAAGTTTAACTTGACATTTTAATAATAATATCATTCAATTGATTCTGTAGCTGCTATTTTTTAAAATAATATGATAAATTATCCTTTCGTTTACTCAGTAAAAAATTTAATATTTTTGAAATGGAAAATCTAATTTGTATAATACAGTTGTTCAAATTACAATTAACCCAAACTAAATTTGAACGACATTCTTTTAGTTCAAATGATATGAAGTTTGAATGAAAACTCTTTCACATTATTCACTTGCTGGTGACATTATTAGTTATTAAAAAGAAAGGTGATTCCAAAACCGAAATAATAAAAGAAAAAGAAAAATCTCCCTACCTATTTTATGTATAAAAATTGAAATGAATAGGGATAAAAGAGGATATGAGCATGGAAAATAAAAAAATCACAAGGCCTTTTTGAAGAAGTCAAATCACTGACTCTCCGACCCACTCGAAGGATAAACCATAAAACTGAATGATCAGACCACCGCAATAGCAACACTACCGTGAATTGTGGTTGGGTTCTAAGGGCCATTACCGGTCACAATGCAACCTTTCCGGTAGAAAGTACACCCCGCCATCGATGGGAGAAGTTAGAAACTCACCTATTTGCGTATACCCAGGGTGACGAGATCCAACCTCCATGCCGGAAGTATTTCATGCTCTTTTCGAGTTACCCCTGGTGGATGTTTTTTTTTGAAGAAGTTAAGCTTATACAGAGATTTATACCTGTTCTTTTACTAAAAGAGAGGTTTGGGGCATGTTGACAAATTTTGGGAATCCAGGACTACAATAAAGTCCATAAAAATACTTAATTTTTATATATAAAGCTAACTGCTAAGATTACGCATCAAATTGAAATCAGCCATTATTTCCCAAAGTTCAACTTCTCGCTAAGCTGATTTCACTCCATGAGACATGTGCCTGGTGGGAAGATCTTGACTTCGAAACCGCAAAATTTCAGGTTCAAATCTTGATTTCGTCAAAAAACCGTTGTGTAAGGGGGCTTGTGTACTTTAAATCTGTCGGGTCTAAACGTTCTCCCCCTAGTGAAATGTGGAAGCTTGAAAAGGGAGATGAGAGGTCAGGTGTTATTTTAGTTATCTGATCGTGGTTCAAAATTATGAGGAGCTACTCAGAATAGTATTAATATTATTTTAAATTGAAGGTTAATCTAACCAAACTAAACTGATAAATGTAATATCTGATTATGATACCAGACCAGGTATTTCTTGAAAACTAGAGGTTTCTAGTTTTCAATTCTCTGCATTTTTTTGTATTTTCTCTAACACATTAAGCAAATAAACACAAAAAATTATTTGAGAAAGATGGGTTACTACAATCAACTAATTTATACATGAATTATCACAAAAATATTGATACTACTCACTTGTGACAAAGTAGTGAAAAATAAGATTCTTGGACGCCAAGCGATTGCAGCACGTTATCACCTACATTAAAATAATTAAGGAGACTGGTTGAAACAAATAATTCTAAACATGAATCTGTTCATTTTTGTTATTTATTAGCTGTTTCATTTTTTTAGCACCATAGTAAAGAACAAAATAATATAGAATGAAAATGTTACAACAAATTTTAGTTCAACATGAAATTATATATATATTTTTGAGGAAATATAGGTAGTAGCGGGAAGAAAAACAACGCTTCAAGAATTGAATAAAGGAATGATCGAATGAAGAGGATGATGAATTCTAGAGTAACGTGGAAAAATATTGGTCCGAATTCTGCAATTCGTTACCAAATAGCTGAGGAGATGCCTATAAGCTACCAATAAGAAGAGAAATGAAGGAAGACATATCATAAACATAAGTCCAAACCTTAATTTGTTTAGTAGACTACTATTTACCAATTATTATGCATTATATGGCCAGTATGAACTGTTTCTGAGCAACAGATAAAAAATAAGGTTTTACATGAAATAGGTGTGACTCACATAGTTCGAGTGAATACAATACTTGTGAGACTCACTTACTTCAAGTAGTAATTAATTTGTCAATACACATCTAAAGCCTCAGCTGGAATATTTACAAATTTCACATTATTTTGACTAATTGAAAGATTTCCAAAACCTTCTGATTTGATAACATTTAATTTGTACAATTCGATACAGTAAACTTTTAGCTAACTGCATTTCGCTAGAATAAAATTAATGATTAAAAGAATTATCAAATATGAAATGACATTACTAAAATCAATTTATAACTTTAAACGCTTATACGGCCGGTGTCCTGGCACAGAGGTAGTGTATTTTCTTCATGCTCTGAGTGCCCGCGTTCGAGCTCCAGGTATTGCATGGTTGTTCTTCTGTGTACTATCTGTGAAGAGTGTGAATGTGCCCCCTGTGAAGCAAATGTGTGTGTGTGTTTGATCTTTCATATGAGCTAGAAGTCAGACTTCTGACCTCGGGTGCTCAGGACTTCATACTCTCAGAAGTTACTGCGCCATTCATTCCGTTGTAAAGAGGACACGTCATCCTCATCATCAAACGTGGGTACGAAAAGTTCATGTAAAGTAGTTTTTGTATTAATGAAAAAGGAAACAGCACATGCAAAGGGATATAAAATCGTATTTTTGATAAGAAATGCAATGTGGAAGAATGAATACTGTCTTTCATTTTATAGTTGAAGAAATATTTGGAATATTATGGATATGTGTAAATTATGATCAGGGTACATGATTTTTATAGCTTTATTTCTTTTTAGTTAGAAAGTATAACCCAAAGTATAATAAAACCAATATATATTTCTTTTATTAATCTTCTTTTATTAAAAAACCATGCAATCTTCACTAAATTTCTTATGAGTTTAATGTACGACCCTTTTTCATACCTTTGAGGTATTCCTATAAGTCCAAGATAAGAAATTTGATTTTGTTTAAATCACTTTTCTTTTCATGAGGAGTAAATTTGTAATTCATTTTTAAAGAAGATTAAATTGAAATCTGCTATTTATATTTCAATGTATCATGTCAGAATATAATTTCTTGAACGGCCAAGAACCACGCGCTCGTGCAAGTTAAATTATATTTTTATTCATTTTAATTGTTTCGATGAATGAGTAAATTTAATATTGCAAACAATCCAAAACTTTTTTGTCTCGCATTTATTGTTTAAAAAAATATCGCATTTCCTGTTTATTTCATTTCATATAATCAAGTGCTCAAAGTGACGTTTTTCTAGGTTTTATTTATAGTAGTCATCAGCTTGTTTTTTTTATTTCGAGATTTTGTAAATGTAATGGCAACGCGTTATTAAAAGCTAATTTTTTGAGATGCTCGAGCAGATGATAAAATTTATACTTTTCGCCTACGGATTAAAATGTTTATTTTTCACCTATGAAGTTTTGTTGACGCCAGAAAACCTCACTACCAAAACAATATCATGTTCTGACATGATAATAAATATATAGGAACTGAGGCATGAAGGGGGAGGGGTATTTGGGATCTAAATGCTGCAATAGGAGACAATTAAAATTATATTAAAAATTCATTCACCTCAGACCAGAGATTTCACTTATAAAACCAGCGAGTTTTCCTGAAACATTCTCGCGTACATTCTAATAAATGTATTTGTGTATGCCATTGGGTAATAATAGATATGAAAGACCCGATTAGAGTGCAATCTTTGGCGCTCTCTGAGATTCGGTTAATACATAGATATCACACATCAAATGTTTATTCTGGACGGTTGTTTCAATAAATTAAAAAATTCATACATATCTACAATTGTATCGAATGATGTACCAAATTTCATTATTTAATTTATTGGGTGTTGGAGTTATTCTGTTTACATGCTTGTGGAAGTAAAGATCCAGGAAAAACAGCTGCATATCTACATTTTAAATTCCTATTTACATTTTAGTTTCATATCATATCTACATTTTAGAATCATGTCAAGATTTTAGATGTAAAATGTTATCCATCTATCTCTTCTAGTTTTGTTGCTATTCTGTTAGTTTATATCGGGGTAACCGAATTTATTAAGAATGAATTCCATTCAAAGTTTAATAAAAACCAACTAATTTCAAATAGTGATCATATATTAAATTTGAAATGTTTCTATCTCTCTCTCTTAAATTTTTCTGAACTATAATGTTCACAGAGACAGACATAACTCCAAAAATGTATTTTTCGTTCTCAGAGTGGTTTGACCATATTTCTAATTTTAAAGGCTTTTCTCTCTCTCTCTCTTAAAGGGTTTCTGAACTATAATGTTCACAGAGACAAACATAATTCCAAAAATATAATTTTCGTTCTCAGAGTGGTTTTACCATATCTCTAATTTTAAAGGTTTCTTTCTCTCTCTTAAAGGTTTTCTGAACTATCATGTTCACAGAGACATATTTCCAAAAATATATTTTTCGTTTTCAGAGAGGTTTGACCATATCTCTAATTTTAAAGGATTCTTTCTCTCTCTTAAATTTTTCTGAACTATCATGTCCACAGAGACAGACATAATTCCAAAAATGTATTTTTCCTTCTTAGAGAGGTTTGAAAAAATCTATAATTTTAAAGGCTTCTCTCTTTCTCTCAAATTTTTCTGAACTATAATGTTTACAGAAACAGGCATAATCCCAAAAATATATTTTTCGTTTAAAGAGAGGTTTGACCATATCTCTAATTTTAAAGGCTTATCTCTTCCTGTAAAATTTTACTGAACTATAATGTTCACAGACGTAATTCCAAAAATATATTTTTCTTTCTCAAAGAGGTCTGAAACATGGAGATTTGTTAAAATATTAAGTCCGGACTTTTTGGCGATTATAATGCTTTCTCTTTGTAAACTTCGCATACCAGAAAATAAAAGCAAGACATAATATGTCGAATATCTCTGTGATTCAATAACTATAATATTAAGGGATATTTTGTAGTGACTTTTGATTTTAAGTCCAGAAATACGCTATCAAACAATATTATCTTTCTAGTGATATTAATTACTACTTAATGATTCTTTAAAAGCCTTTTAATATGGCTTAAATTCTTCTCTGTGCTCTTTGTTTTTTTGGCGAAAAAACAGCTCAGCTTTAATTAAGAAGATAGTTAATTCATTAAGTGACTTTTACCTTACAAATTTCCTTTATGCGTATCATATGCCATTAGTTTTTCACACTTATCTTTTCTGAAAAATCGCATTATGTTATCTTTTCCGAAAGGCGAGACTTAATAGAAAAATCAACGGGAAAATCTGCGAACTGCAGCTTTGGATGGGAACAAAATTAAAAGAAAACAACTCTCTTGTTTTCTAAGCGAGGTAAATAAATACAAGCCAGGCCCTGAAATTCGATTTCGCGAATCAAAAGAGTTACGAATTGTTTCGAAATTGCCTTCCAAACCAATTAGTTTCCCAGACGCGAATAAATTGTTTCTTTTTTTCCCCTCTTTCTATTGACGGCATTAAGTGCTAATTAAAAGTTAAGTACTTGCGATCTAAAAATCTCAAAGGAACGGCAATCTCTACGTAATTTGATCTGCTAACAAAGTCTATACCTATTTGCGTAAAATCTTCATCGCACTGACGTGAGTAGGAGGTAGTGAAGAGGATATGATTCTATTTCCCATTCATTAAGAACCCTTATCCTTTCTCAGTGTGGCTCAGGTACTGCCTGGAAATGCAACAATGTTGAGGGTTTGGTGAGGTAACCTTGGTTAGGAAATAGCAATGAGGAAGCCGTATTAGAGGGTGAGCTGAAATTGAGTTACCATTCTACCCTTTCATCGTACTTCGTAAATTGAATTGTTATGGGTTGACATGAAAAGAAATTTCAGAAAAATCACCTCTCCTCATAGAAAGTATCTTAAGATTCAACGCAATTTTCCTCTCTCTTGTACTTGTTCTCATATCTCTAAGCATGAGTCGTTGATTTGATGAGTCTCTGACTCATTTAGATTTTCGATATTGTGGAAAATAGTAATTAGATCGAAGAGAGAGATTTGAATACTACATCAGGAGTGTATATAAAGCAGCTCTGTTGCCTACGTTTTCAATAGGATTAGCAGTTAATTATAACTATTTAGGTGTTTAAAATGAGGCAGTTTCATGCTTCTTAAAAATACTTTTGAGAAATATCGAGATAAAATGTTTCATAAAATTAAAAGTAAAATTTATTATCTGTACAAGAATGAAAGAGGAACGTAAAGTTATATTTAAAACTTAACCCCTGATTTTACTTAACCATTTCTGCCTCCATGGGAAGTATTCTTCACACCAAATTGATCAATCTTTACATGAACATTTGTAGACTGCCATAAGTTCTAAAAACTTTTCCAACAATACAGATACTTAGATATTTCAGTTCCTTATCTAACAAGAAATAGGGAGTCTTGATTCACAGCTTAATCATTAATAAGTCAAATTATTAACTATCAAATAAAATTTATCTGAAAAGCTTTAGTAATCACTTTTCTTTAACCAAGCTTAATTCTAAAAAAAATATTTTAATTTATCATGGCTAGAAAAAAACAGCATTTTAATTATTAAACTCTCTCTATGATAAACATTTGAAAATTAATTTTGTAAAATAAATAGCATCAGAAGTAAGAATTTCAAAACTTATAATTAAACTTTCGAATGCTAAGAATCTTAATGAATTTTTGCGTTTAAAGCAAATTAAATTTTGATGCGCGTTATAGTTTATAAAAAGTTTATAGAAGAATTTAGTTTTACAAATAATATTATTATAAAGATAAATAAAGTTAAAGAAAAGTTTTATTAATAAATTAAATCTGTCATCTATAATTTAAGAAAGCAATTACACGACGAGTCTTAACTGTAAAATATGTCCAAGAAGTTAACTACAGATTTTTTTTATTAATACAAACTTTGTTAAACGAAAGCAAGATTTGAATTTGCCACCACTTATGCATTGTTGATCACTTTATTAAAAATCCACTTATTTTATAGTTTAGAGATATCTTAAGTTTAGTAAAAATGGAGCGTTACACGATATATTCACGTGTTTAAGCAATTTTTTTTCTTTAAGTTGTCACATTTTTATTGAATCGTAAGGTACACAAAACAGTGTTAAGTATGGAATAACACATAGTGTAAATGTCCGCCACAGCCATAGTACATACGCGCTCTTTTGTCAAAATTTTCCATAAATGTGGTTTAATTTCAATGATGCAGCTTTGAATTTCCTTCTTCAACCCACATGTGCTTGTGAGCTAATTTGAAGGGACCTTTGACTTCAAACAACCCTATAAAAAGAAATCCAACGGTGTTAAATCACACGACCTAGTGAGACAATTTTCGAACTTTTGAACCGTGGCCATCAAACTTTCATTACTTTTGGAATATTATTCAACAATGAAAACAAGTTGTTCTATATTTTAACACTTCATTTTTAAAATCCTAAACTATCAGTAGTCAAATGTTTTTTTTAAAAAGATTACTGTCAACATTTTTACCAAATGCAATGATAGCAAATTTAAATCTTGCTTTTGTTTTGGGACATCTTTTATAAAAGTACGACCGTAATACTGCAAATAAAATAAAAAGGTTCAAGCACCCGACGTTCTTTTTTTCATTGCCTTTCATCACTTCGGAAACTTCGTCTGTTAGTGAAAACAGAGACTGAAACCGGGTTTGACAGAAAATGTTCTGTACTTTATTTCGAAACAACGACGCCTTCAAACTCTTTTTATTTACCACCGTACTTTCGATGAGCAAATATAGTATGCTGTCTAGATATATTGTCTAGACAGTTTGTGTAGATATACTATCTAGATATGTGATTTTTATAATATAATGACTAGATATTTTTTACTACATTAAGATTAGACATTATACTTTATAAATTATTTTCAAATAATCAATTTTTATTCGTAATTTCTTTAAACACAAAAGCCTGGAGTTTAATTTAATTATATTAATTAACCTCTCTTAAGAAATACAGGGATTATTTTGCTTTGCACTTTATAATATTAGGTCACGATCAGATGACTAGAATCGACACCTGAACTTATACTCCTTCTCTATACTTCTGATCTATACTTATGGAAGGACAATTGATCCTCAACGGATTTAGCACATACCAGTCTGCTTACTTGCTGGTACATACTTGATCTACTTAGTTTCTTGTAAAATTAGAATCTGAACCCTAGATCCTACCAACGGACCAACGCGATCAATTTACTCCTAGAAATTTGAACCATAAAGAAGAAGGCTGATTCCTTCATTTTGGGTATAAATAGTACACTTCTACTTGCAATTCAGAAAGATCAAACTCGATTTTCTTCTATATCTACCTGCAAATCGAGTTATGAAACTCCCACTTCCGTTTCTTTAGTTGAATATTTTTCGCTATGCATTATATGACGGCATTAGTACTGGTAACTAACTGAACTGCCTAAAATAAATTTTTCTTCCCTTAAGAATATGACGATGGCAATTTGGTGGTCTTTGATATGTGTTTTTTTTGGCAAGACAAATGGATATCTTTGAAAGTTTTTGACTGCTTTGAGTGATGCTTTCTCTTTATGAAAATGAATGTATTTGTCCTTTTTGTGTATTAAAAGCTGATTACATTTGAGTTTTCAACTTAAATTTAAGCATTTGAAACAATTGAAAGAGCATTTTAAGCTCGTCATTTTATATAAAAGAAACCTCTTTCCATCTTCATTTTTGTGTATGCTTCTGAGACGATTAGAAATAAAACTGAGATTGAGATGGAGTATAAAAGCAAGTACTGCAACTATTTTAGCCGAATTTTTGAAAATTTTTTATATGTATTTTTATAAACGATCTAAATAGTAAAAAAAACGATCATTTTTTATTAGGTAAGTTGTTTTTGACAAAAGTAATTAAAGTAATTCATTCCTTCACCTTTAACAGCTGTAAAATACAAAAATCAAAATTTTTTGAAAGAGTTCTACTATTTTTACTGTATAGAAAATTATTCATATTCATTTCTCAAACTATAAAAATTTATTACTATTAAATATAAAAAATATATTATCAGACAGTCTCTGTAATAGTATCTGATGCCCAAAATGAAAACTAATTGTATAGTTAAAGAAATAATTGGCTTGCTATTTTATCCACAAAATGCATGAATTTTGCATTGAATTGTTTAAATAATTTAATAAATGCATTTAAGTCCAAAAAAATTTCAATGTAATTTTCTGAATTAAGTTTTTCTAAGTTCTAAGGCAAAAGAACAAATATAAATATTAGTTACATTTTTAAATAAATATTTAAGTTTAAGAAAGAAATAAACTTTATCAGAAAGTAAATAGCCTCTGAATGCAACTTTTAAATTGAACATTAAATAAGCGAGGCATCAAATATACATTATAATTTGATTTCTTCTTCCATCAAGGGATCAAAAGAATCTCATGATTAATATGAAGAAAGAAAAACAGTTTTTAATTTACAATCGCATTGAGCTTGCATCCAAAGAAATGATTTGATGAATGCCCTTAGGGAACCTACTTGCTAGTTGAAAAGAGAATCGACTCAAAAGACCTCCGCGGATTCTCAATTTACTTAGATAGTTCAAAACGCATGTAGAGAGATGGAAACTTTGAACTGGATGATTTCATGGAAGCATTGTAAAGAACTTTATTTATCTGTATAATCGGAGAGTTATTCAAATTGCACAGTTTTTCTTTTCGCTTAAAGTACGTAGATTTTTATTAAATACCTAGAAAAAGTTTTAGTGTATTTAAATTCTATTAAGGGCAGTTGGAAGCTTAAAAGTTAAGGACAAATAAGCAGTTTGTTAAAGATGAATCTTTTATTTATTTTTTTCTAATTTTCTAGTGTATGAAGTACACAAAAAATATTTTAAGTCTTCAAAAAATTCAAATTTTAGATCATGATGAATATTTATATTTCAGAACTTCTAAAGCCGAATAACGCATTTTTTGAAATTTTATACGTCCGTCTGTTCATCTGTGAAACCTACAACTCAAAATCATTGCTGGCTAGATGGAAGAAATTTAGTATATGGTCATAGTATCAAAAGTATAGATTTCAAAAAAAATTGACAAAATCCTTTCTCAGAAAGTCCGTCTGTCAGGCTGTCCGGTTACAAGTAAACACGAAACTTATAAAACATAATGAGCTGGGTAATTAAAATCTGATGCATTGGTTTAGCCTCTGAAATGCAAATTTTCATCAAACTTTGATCTAAATTTGTCAAAGTGTTGACCGTCTGTCTGCCGGTATTTTCACACTCATGGATACACAATAATTCAAAGGCTCAACGATTGGATAAATGAAATTTGGCATATAGATTACTGGTATGTGTAGATTTTGCCATATACTGAATAAATCAGTTAAAGATTTGATCAAATGTCTGTTTCTACATTCTCATGCGCGGAAACATAATGAAAATGCCATAACTTAGATATAATAAGTTTTCTACAGTCGTGATTAATCAAAAATTAATCAAATTTAATTTTTAGTCTGTAGAAAAAAATGTTTTCAATATGTATACTTGGTTTTTTTCTTTTTCATTGTACTCCGTAACACAATGTACTCATTTGGGAACACTGGAAATAAAAATCTGATCTTTATTGATATTCATGATTTTGCCAAACCTCCATAGGTTTATGTAAGAGGATTAACTTTTATTAGGAAGTATGCAAAATCTGATTTTATATAAATGCATATCGAATTATCAAAGTTATAATATAAATATGTTAAATAATTAATTTTATGATTCAATCAATCATAAATACTTTTTTCATTAAAAAAATAAATGTTCTAAATGTTTCGTGTCAAAACTATTGATTTTTAACTTTATAAAAAGCTTGATTTTACATATCTTTAATGTAAATCTAAAAATCTCTCTTTACAAGAGAAGAAACTCATTCTAAGGTTCACTTTGAGGGAATAATTTATCTATTTCGTATTTTAGTGAAATTTTAATAAGATAAAATCTTCACTAGACTGTATATATTATAAAAAAGGATAGATAATAGGCTAAACAATATTTTATATGTCATTTCAAACTTAAACTAGTTTCTAGGATAATTAAAAGTTAACTCAATTTACGCGAGAAGATGCTAAAAAAATCCTTTTTAACTCTATAACTCCTTATTAGCTATGAAAATTTAGCGATATAAATACACCATTATGATTAGGAAATGAAAATTGAGGCATTGCTGTACTATATTGTATTTACTGTAAAAGAACCTTCCTTATTTTTCAAAATACTACAACATAAAAACTGGTAAATTCATTTAACTTAATACACTTAAATAATTCATATGGAATTTTTCTCAATTTTAAGAATTTTTTATTTCCATGAATATTAGTTCTGAATACAGCAAATATATGCCTCATCTGCTTCTATCTGCATTTAAAGAAAATTAAACATTTCCACTTTTGCTGATTTGTTACGCTTCAGTGGCAAGAAAAAGAAACCACCTTTAAAATTTAAAATAAATATTACCCTAATTCAAAAGTGTCTAAGTAAAATCAAATAATTTTAAAAGAATTCAACAGCAAGGCATAAATATGACTTCAATTAAATATAAAATATGTAATGAATATGTATATGCATAATATATATTTAACAAATTACTAATGAGGTTAATTTTATCATTCGATGCTCTTTCACTCATGATTACTCCAAATATGCTAACAACCCAACAAGCTGTTAAAACACAGTAGAAAGAAAACGGAAATTTGTTTAATTTATTTGACATACAAATAAATATTTATATATTACGATCTATGGACAAAAATTTCTCTTTTAGAGACCTGCTTTTATCAGTCTAATTTATTTAATTTGATTTATAACAATTTATATTTTAACGATGCAATAACGTTATGAGTTAAATTATTATCTTTCGTTGATTTTTTTCTGATTAAAGATGTAAGAACGTTATGAGTTAAATTATTATCTTAGGTCAAATTTTTTTCTGATTAAAGATGTAAGAACGTTATGAATTAATTTATTATCTTCAGTTGAATTTTTCTGAATCAGTAATTAAAATTTTAAGAGGTCTTACTTAGAAAAAGAAGGAATTTTACTAAATGATGGAATATTCGGAAGTTCGAGCAATTTTTAAAATTATTTCATTTAGCATACTTGTGAAAAATATATAATTTTATGTTAACATTTACTTTAAATGAATGTAAGACTGTCCCGAAAAAATGTTGTTATTTGAGAACATGAAAGATTGAGATATAATATTTTAATAATGTTTTACTAGTACTAAATGTTTTTAAAATGTACAGGACTCAGTCAATTGCGGTTTTTTCATTTTATAGAATGGATTCATGCCTTCAAACTATATAATTTAAAATTATTTCTTTATATGCTGTTGTTCATGCTGATATAAGGTGCTTTTTAATAGTTTATGCGACATTGATAGTAATTTAAAATTAAATTTTTTTATTTTAACTATTTTCTAACATTTAAATTTGCTTTAAAAGGTTTTAAGATTATTAGAATGTTTTGACTTACTTATACTTTATTTATATTTTGCTATATCTGGATATTTATAGCAATTCAAAAGGCTAAAAAATGCAATATTGCAAATTATATGTAATAATTAATCATTGTAAAGAAATACTAATAAAATGCAATGTAAATCTGGTATTAAAAATTACTTACACAAAATCTCTCTTTTTTATTTAAAATTAAATGGGATTTACATAAGCTTTGGACTGACTTGACTAAAGTCACCGTTATAAATAAAGATATGAGAAATGACTGTGTTCTCCGTTGTAAATTTTCGCCCAGAGTTTTATGTTTAATCTCGTCAATAGTTTAGTTTAGTTATATTGACGTTGCATTGTAAAGCAATATTAGTGCTATTTGGGGATGAACCTCATAATCTTGAACCACGGTCAGCTGACAAGGATAACACTTGAGCTCGCAGCCCCCTCTCCACACCACACTAGAATCACGTCAATGGAGAAAGGAATAGAGAAAATATTTTAGGTTTCTTTTTGGTGATTGATTCGATTCAAAATTTTATTCAAATATGAGTTTTACTTCCAGAGCATCCGTAGACTTCATTAATACAACTTGTGTCTTTAAGTAACCCGTTTTCACATACACATGAAAAACCAATAATTAAAAGATAATCATCTACACCACGATCCATGTACGAATTCGAATGAAACTGTTGGATCAACATGATATCAAATAAGATGTCCAAAATTAAAATTAAAAGTCTTCTGGGGTTTCTTGATTTTTCCAGACCCAAGTATCGAATAATTTTTTGTCTCTTTCTTCGACTAATCCTTCTCTATCAATATTAACTTCATCAAAATTCTTGAACTCCTATTCTACACCAAATTCTACTTATATTTCTTTATAGAATTGTATATAGTTGATGTTATTTTGTGTACTATATTTAAAGTCAAACATGTTTTCTTAATAAATCTTTCCACATTTATTCAATTTAACTGACAGGGAATCATTACGATTCCAAGCACGGCGATATTCTGGGAAGATAAAAAAAAAAAGAAAGGAATAAGCAGAGGTTTTGTCTAAAACTTGAAAAAAATTTAGTTTTGTTTATAAAACATTTTTTTCCATTTCCCGTCTTCTAACTACTTGCATTTTTGAGTGAACTTATTCGAATGAAGACTAATGAGCAAACATATATATTTCCAAAGGATCAGTTCTAAAACTTGATACTGACCTATAATTTTGAATAAAAAAATCACATGCCAAATTTCATTCACCAGAATTTCAGTCAATCTATAAACAAGTGAATAAAATTATTCACTTATTCATAGATCAACAGGAAAGATGACATAGCTTCAAAAATAATAGAAAATGTTAATAACATAATACTTTCATTATATCTTTCATTTCTGAGCTGAAAATCAGATGTAATTTTGTATAATCTATTTTTTTTGCATTCATTGTAATTATTCATCTGTCTTCGTTCAAAAATTAATTCGTTTATAATATCATTAATTATTTTTATACTCAGAATTCACCTTATCATGCTGTACGCAGTTTATAAATAAAATTGAGTTTTATTCTTTTCATTTATTTCAGCTACAGATGTTTTCAAACAAGGAAAGCGATTTTATGGCTAACCTGTTTTTTAGGAGCCAGAAGTATGAAAGAATATTCGATGATAAATAAAAATCAGAAGGAAAAATATTTCAACGACTGAAAACGTTTCGTATATTTCGTATACGTGAAAGTAAAAAAAAAAATAACAACGGAAGAATTATTTTTATCTACCCGATAAAATTTCCAATCTGCATACAAAAATTCATGGAGTAGATATCAAAGGAGTTGTAAAGATAATCTCTTATCAAAAAATAGTCTTAGGACAGTTGAACAGATTTGATTTGATCTAATAAAGTACTTCAAAGAAGAACATATTCTTTTATTGAAGTCGCATGTCTCCCATGAAAAATAGTCCTGCCCTCGAAAAGTGGATATTTTACTATATTCAGAGCTCTCTGATCTGTGAAGCTAGTCCTGTTTCTGGCCATGGATATAACTTTAAGAACATTGGAAAAGTCATAAACTCGAAGATATCTTGGTTGGTTGAAAGTAACCCTGACCAGAAAATTGTTTGCTTTGCTGTTCAATTCTTTGCATTGCTCTTTCGCTAAGTCCTTCCCCCGGTTTTCTTTCCCCACTTAGTCTCCCCTTTTCTGATATCATAGCTTGTGATGACTCACTCCAGACACAGCTCTCAGCCACAGAGATAGTTCCATAAAAATTCTTTCCCGTCTCACATTTAGTTTCACAAACAGCTGATCTAATAAATGTCAATAAAACCATAGAGTTAGGTTTTGCTCTAGATTTGAAGATATTTGGCTCTCACTATTTAATCACATAACCGTGACTAAGAATATTTTCTCAATACTTTTCAAAATAAGTTTTCATTTCGAATATTTTAAAGCGCTTTTATTATCATGTGATAACATGATGTTGTTTTGGTTATGGGGTTTTGTGGTGTATCCAAAAAACCTTAGGCAAGAAATTTTCATTTTTTCATTGGTAGATAGCGAGTCACTTGTCTCATGACAATTGAGGTTTGTTTTGCCAGTATTGTTTGAAATATTTAATTAAAGTTACTACGAATTGCCTTTTGTTTGTCGTTTCTATAAAATGACGTCATCTTCCAGTTT
Source organism: Argiope argentata (assembly GCA_026289955.1). Classification (NCBI taxonomy): domain Eukaryota; kingdom Metazoa; phylum Arthropoda; class Arachnida; order Araneae; family Araneidae; genus Argiope; species Argiope argentata. The sequence goes on along the minus strand of JAOUZG010047704.1, from coordinate 1,692,951 downwards.
GTTTAAGATTTCTTACTTTTAAATAATTAATATCGCGCTCAGAAGATTATCGTTTTTCGTCTCTTTCTGTTATAACTATTTCACTTTTGTAAAAAGCGACTTATTTTTATTCTTTAACGATATTATAAGCACACTCTTACTAATTGTATTTCTCAAAAAATAGTAGAATATAATTTTTTATGTTCATTGGATTTTAACGCATATACAATAGCAACCAGTAATAGCGAACTTTTCGCCGAAATTACTATTTTTTAAGTCCTAAAATCGGCCGAGATCCAAAACTTTGTTTGCAAGCTGGAAAAATTGAAAATAAAAAAAGTTATCAATAGAGAGAGAGTGAAGTCACGTAATTTTTTAAAGCTGGTTTAAACTGGAAATGACTTAAATGAATTAAGTTAAATAATGACTTAAAAATCATAAGGTTCTCACATGATAACTTGAAATTTGGGACCTTAGATATCATTTTATTTATTTTACTTTCTGTAATTTCTTTGTCGTTTACAATTCTGTTTATTCTGATTCAAAGCAATTTTGCAGCTTTTTCTCAGAATTCTTCGGATTTTG
>JAOUZG010047704.1:1675773-1687387 GCA_026289955.1 Argiope argentata | reverse complement strand
ACACACACACACACACACACACACACACACACACACACACACACACAATAACTGCTCGTTTAAAGTTATAATATTATTGATTCCATAATGTTTATAAACTTGGCTCAATTATTTCTTAAATTTTATCATCGCATCGTACTTAATTTAAAAAAATTGAAATTTCTTTTTATTTCTACCGCTTTCATATGATTAGGCTGCTAAAAATTTATTATTAGTATGGTTTAAATATTAATAATATGTATTTATGAAATTATTATTTTATGAATATAAACTAGACAGGGATAATTAATCAAACCTTCAATTCATAAAATGCGGATATAAGATTTAAGAGTTACTATATATGAAATACTTGAGATTCCTAAGGGTCACCGATTATTAAAGATATGTTAATTAAATATCCGGTTGCCAGGGCAAAATGATGTGTTCTTAAAAAATCTGTATTTAAATGAAGAAATCCGTTATATTCCATATTAGAAACCTTATATGTCCTTTTGACTAATATATGTCGGTTAATTGTCATACAGCAATCCTTCTCAATGTGGTTTTTTAATTGTTTTGAATATCCTTATATAAAAAGATAGTCTTTCTATTTCAAATTACATACAATACCTTCACCAAACACCATAGAAACATTAGATGGTACAGAGATACAGATTCTGTACTTTCTGGTACAGAGATATCGCGTCTTCCTCATACTCTGGGGTCCCTGGTTCGAGTCCAGGTTCGGGCATGGTTGTTCTTCTGTGCGCTATCTGTGAGATGTGTGACTGTGCCCCCCTGTAAAAAGGAGCTTAATCAAAGGAACGTAAAAAAGCTTAAATCTGCGGCTGTATCAGGGGGGGCTTATCCATGGCAAGTTCCATAAGAAACAACAACAGATATTTTTAAATACCGACTCCATATCTATTCGAGTGATTTTCATCAAATTTTGATAACCAAAATGTTTCAAGCCGACATCCTAGCATAGGGGTAATGCGTCATTCCCATGATTCGGGTGTTCTGGTTTCGAGTCCCAGTTCGGGCATGGTTGCTTTCCTTCTGTGATTTCTGTATGTAATGTGTTATATACTTACCTATGTAAGCCTCTGTGTGATGCTTAGTGGTTCATGGGTTTCTTAATGCTCAATAAAAAAAGTATTTCAGAACTGTCACGCATATTGTCTATATTTGGAGTCATTGTGTTGTGACGACAGCCACAGCAGCATTGAATGAAACATGTTTTTACTAAGCAATTACATTTATCATATGATTTTGAGGTCACATAAATTTGCCCAATTATGTATTCGGAGGTACTTTTAATCCCATGAAATAAAAAGTATGATGGTTAAAGAGATTTAGTTTAAAATCACTTATTATCTCTTTTCTTTTCCCATTTTATTTTTCATAAATATTTAAGTTTTTTTTTACAAAACTTTCCATCTACAGAGTACATTTTCATTAGTTGAGAATGAAACAAAAGAGTCATATCCATTTTTAGTCCAGAACTACCTTGTTTATGAGTTAATAATTTTGCTGATTTCGTTCAAATAAATGATCAGACGAGATTTGACTATCAACGTTTGCATAATCAATGCAAAGGACTTGAAATGTCCGCTGAAATATTTGATAATAACTTCTGTTATCGAGTTTCGTTTGTGAAATGAGGTAATAATTCTAAACGTCAATTTTCTCTTTTGAAGCGAACAACAGTAACTCCATTTTAAATGCTCGTTTTCTTCTAATTTACATACCCTTTAAATGACAAATAATCAAGTAGGAAATGGGTATCATTTATAGAAGTAGAATTCGTGCTTTAAAAATAACTAATAATGAGAGCGTTAGTAAAAGTACTTATTATTTAAATTTTTTGACATACTTATCCACAATTGATTCACTAGATGAATGTTTTTAGGGTAAGTATTTAATAAAAATATATAAGAAATAAACCCCTTTATTACTTATCAAAGCATTTAAATGAAAATGATAAACAAAATTATAACGTAATGGCAAATATATATTTAAAAAAAACATTTACTGACTTCCGATATTAGAGAGGGATTTTAAATCTTTTGGCGTGATATTGAACAAAAACTTCAAAAAAGGTTTAGAATCCTAAAAACTACTATATTTTTTCCTGCCGAAAATATTTAAAGAATTATAATAATTCCTATACCTTTTATGTATTTATTTTAAGGCTTAAAATATCTGTGAGGTAATGTTATTCAAAATTGGTGCATGTAATGTGAAATAACATAAGTAGTCCTATTCGTATAAAGCAATAGACTTCAGCAATTTAATACAAATGAAATTATAAATCTCTATATATAGACAAAAAATAGACATTTCTAACAGATATACAATTGTTTAATTGTATATCTAATTAGAGCAACCTTTTCGAACAAAGATTCAGACAATATTTTTTAAAGAGATCATGGACTTAGTATACACAAGTCCTATGTTAAGTAATTTCCCTAACTTGAACATATATGCAAATTTTTCCAACCATTTAAAAAATAGTTTCTCGTATAATTTTTATGTAAACGTAGTTAATGTAATTAGATTTAGTGACATTTCTGAAAGCTAAGTTCCTAAATTAAGAGTAATTTTATCTCAAACACTCGTTTGCCTTGTTAACATGTAGTCTTCTTTAATTTATTATTTTATTGTAATTATCAATTTGGATTTAGGTGGATTTTTAAATTACACATGCAGTTTCTTTTAATTCAAATGTAACTTTTCCACATACCTTTTTATGCAGAGAGTTTGATATTTCCTTTTTTTTCTTTACAAATGTAAAAGAGACGAAAGAAATAAATTCATTTTTCAGTAAAGTTTAGCTATATTGTTGCAAAAAAATGAGAAAGGGTACTGTTTCGTGGAAGAAGAAGTTTAACGTTCAAAGTCTTAAAATTAAAAGGAAAATCTTTATTGACGGTATCCTTGACAGGATATTTTAAGGATGCATATCTATTATATCCAAGACGTTTCTATCAAGCTGTATAGGTTGAGCTGATTTCTTCTGAAAGTACGAAACTCAAGGGAACCGAGGGGCCTGAATTCTCCTTCTTCTTGTCAAATGAAAAGACGGCTTGGCCTAAAATTTCAAATTCCTCCATTTATGCAAAAAAGCAAGGGAAAAAAATCGAATGTGCTGTATAAAAACTGAGTAAAGGTAACTGTAGAGCTCTTATAAAATAGGGGACTAAATTTGTGAAAAATAAATTTTTTATTATGTTTGTTGTAACTCATTTCATGTAAAATTTGTTCAATTTCTAATATTAGCTCACACTCTCCCTATAAATATTTATATATATCTTGTTCAAATTTTTAATGTTAAAAACATACCGTTTATTCATCCAATCAAGTTTAAATAATTTTTTATTATAACATTAATTAATTTAATTTTAATTTTTTATCATAATTAATGTTAATATAGTTTTTTTCGAATATTAATTCATTAATTTTTTATTAATTGATGAAATCTAACTTTCTCGCCAAAAATCTTCATTTCCCCCTCCGCTATATAAGTAACAAAATCAGTTTGTTTTCTCCCCACACTAATCAAATTAAGCTTAAAATGTTTTTAGCCTAATATTTTTAATCATTCTGTATTTTCATAATGTTCAATGCATTTTAAATTATATATTGTCAAATCAATCGATTTTTTCTGATTCCTTTTGAAACACTTTCGATTTAAAATAATACAGAATAAAGAAAATTAGAAATTTCTAATATGTATAGCGTTTCCCAACTGATGTAGAAAAATCACACATTTTGCGTTGCCACAATTTGCTTTGAATCCTCAATTGGCGTCAAAAATTCAATGCTAGTATAATTTTTTGATCAATTATTTATAGTAAGTGCAGTTGTTAGGCCAGGATAACCTAATTGCTAGGGTGATGAATTCGCATTCCATGGCCTGCGAGCTCGAAAACGCCAACCGGAAACTCTCCGTGTGTGGTGGACGTTACTAAATATGTCGTGATCACAAAGTCTTCCCTGCCGAGTGTAATGCCCCTCCTTCCATTATAAAGCGGAACATGATAATAACAATTTTGATTAATTAATAAAAAGTAACTAAAATAAGTTTTTTTCTTTTTTAACCTAAGGAGGAATTGATTTAAAAAATGTTTTTTTTACTTTACTTGTATCTCATTTCATGTGAGATTTGTATATTTTGAAAGTAATATTGACTACATTTTCATAATAATGAAGAAAGTTGAAAAATATAAAAATTTCAAATTGTATTTAAAAAGACTGGAAATGAAACATTTACGTTGAAAGCTACTATTGCTCATTTGGTGAAATGCTTGTAGTGAAAGACAATTACAGGTAACATTCACTACATCGATTCCCTAAATGAGCAATAATTAGCACATTAAATTTATTAGCGGTTTACTTCTAATTTAAAATGGGGACTTGATCTTTCACCTATGCAAGTCTTTCCAACCATTTAAAAATAGTTTATATAATTGCTGTGAATATTAGATTTATCAGCATTTTTGAAAGCTAAACTCCTAAATTAAGAGTAATTTTATCTAAAAATTTCGTTTACGCTTTTAACAAGTAGTCTTTTAGTTTATTTTATTGAATTTCTCAAGGTGGAGATTTAAATTATGTATGCATTTATTTCCTTTCATTTCGATATCACTTTTACACCTCTTTTTTTATATACATAGAGTTCCAAGTTTAAATTTAGGATAAAAATTACAAATTGTATCTAAAGTGATTAGAAATGCAAAATTTAAGCTTAAAGCTGTAATTGCTCACTTGGTGAATCACTTGTAGTGATTGAATATCTTCATTAGTGATTAAATTAATTTGTTTCGGACCTCTTATTTTAAATAAAGATTTACACTAACATATATGCAATTATTTCTAATCATTTAAAAATATTTTCTTGTAAAATTTCTATGAAGACATATTTAATCTAATATGGGTTTAGCTACATTTTTGAGAACTAAGTTTCTAAATTAAGAGTAATTTTATCTCAAACCTCCTTTTACGATGTTAACAAGTAGTCTATTTAGTTTATTATTTTATTTTAATTATCAAGGTTTAAAATTAAATTACGAATGGAATTATTTCTTTTCATTTCGATATCAATTTTCCAACTCTTTTTTATATAGAGAGTTCAATAATTCCTTTTCATTAGGAAATCCCATTTCCAACTTTTTTTAAATGTATATTCATAAACTTAGAAGTATTAAAATTTCAAATTGTATCCAAAGTGATTGGAAATGAAATTTACGCTTGATCAATAAAGCTATTATTGGTCATTTAGTGAAACGCATGTGGTGAATGACACCCTTCTTTGGTCTACTAAATTTATTTTTGGTGTAAGTCATAGAACAAACTCTCCGACCCTCTTCGAAGGCACACAGATTAACCATAGAAACTGAATGACGAGACCGCCTCAACAGCAATCAGCGGGAACTGCGGTTGAGTTCTAATTGCCATCACCAGCCACGGTACAACCCTCCCCGAAGAAAGTACGTCCCATCATCGATGAGAGAAGTCTAATCCTCACCTATTAGTTTACACCGGGTTAGCGAGATCCAACCAACATACCGGAAGCATCCCATCTCCAATTACGAGGTACCCCGGCGGGTTATTATTTTTGGTATAACTCTAATTTAAAACTGGACCTAATAAGATTGGTGTAATTAAGCATTTCCGTTTAATTACACCAATGTATGGACTTTTAACCCACGCAATTTTTAACTATGCCTCTCCCGTATATTTCCCCTGAAAGAATCTAAACATGATTTCTACCTCACGATTTCTAAACTGTGACTTTACCACCATGGAATATATATTTCATAATTCAATTCAAATGGTTTAGCAAAAACTTCTTTGGGTTTAAATCTTTTATAATTCGTTTGATGAAATTCTTATACCCTTTATTGATATAATAAAGGGTATAAAATTTTCATCAAACGAGCTATTATATGGAAATGTCCTTGTATTTAGTGCGTGGGTAAATAAGAAAGATGATGTTTGTCGTCTTGTTTCACAAAGCATCAATGTGCTACTTGTAACCCACGAGACATTTAATGAGAAAAAAATCATACATGTAGGATAGGATTTTGGGAAGCTGAAATTTAAACACATTCTTTTAACAGTATAGGGCCGCTATATATCGTCGATCCTATAATTTAAATCAAGTGCTTCGGTTTAAAAGTTAACGAAATATTTATAATTTATACAGGGTGTTTTTAAAGACATCGTACAAGCTTCAAGTTTTTTCGGACACACAGAAAAAAGTACTTTTTGTAGTAAATCATGCCATCGAAACTAAATTGGTAACAGTTGCAGGAAGCTCTTTATCAAGGAATTATACTAGATAAAAAGATAAACCAGCGATAGTGGGCAATTCAGATTTAATTGAGTACAAATTTCCAATAGCACAACAATTCAGTTGCTATCGTTAAAATCGAAGCGTTCATGGCTTCAAATGGCACACCCTTCGAATATTTATTCTAAGTATTCCAAAATTTTTCTTTCAAAACTTTGATCACTATCCATTATTCCCTCTACACGGCTTGCAATATTTTTATTCACGTAACTGATTGAATGGAGATTTATGTTAAATGAAATTTGAGTTATGCAGCTTATATGAAGCATATTTTTTTATAATTACTATATGACCTATAGTGGTACGAATTCCGCTTCCAATTCTTTAATCCTGGCCCATATGGTGTGGTGCCGATGTTTGGGGTAGGAGAGATAGTTGAGGATGTGCCATCATCTGACCGTGGTCCAAAATTGAAAGATTCTGTTAAGGCGTTAAAAGAGACGATGACCTAATTGAAACTAGAATAATTAATGTTCTTTTCCACAAAACCTTTTTACTTCCTTATGACTGAATTGTTGAATTTCTTAAATTTGTTTAATGCTTTTAGAAGCGCTCTGAAAAAATTGAGTTGTTGTGAAAATTGATCAAACTGTATATCATTATTAATTGAGAATTCTTTTTATTTTCAAGGAAGGAATATTTACTTCACAAATTAATCTATAAGTTTCAAAAGTTCGAAGTAAAAGATAGTTTGAAAATTTGGATTTATCACTGAGGAGGTTTATAAATAGTTTGAATATTTGGATTTATCACAGAGGAGGTTTTGAAAGAAATTTATATATTTTTTAACCAAATATAAACACAACTCTTATAGCGGGATTACAATTTTACACTTGATATCAATGATTCTGCATTTAGTTAATAATCCTGAAATCCTTTTTAATCATTGAATATTTCTCGAGATATAACATGACATTCATGATAAAAAAAGTAGTTTTATGAATTTAATTTAAAACATTTCGTTTAGTGTTGCTCTGAATGTTTGAATACAATTTTTGTTTATATTTTATAACTTTTTTCTTAAAGTTTTGTTGTAATCAATGAATTTAATACTACTACTTTAGATATATATTTGGCTTGTTTTGGATTTGATTTCATTTTGATCAATTAAATCTCCCTTTAACTCTAAAATGATAAAATAAAGCAATTTTGAACAATGGGCAAATAACCAATTGAGTTAGTATACTAACTTTCAAATAAATATCTTGCAAATCTTGGAAAAAATAACGACAAGCACTGAATTGAAATTTAAATAACGGTTAGAGAACCAATTTCTTGCTCTTTTTTTCCAAACTTTCAAACGCTCTTGATATCTTGCGAGTCTTAACGCATCCTTTGGTTTGATCATGAATCCAATCTTTTGACAACAGGTTTAGATGATAATATGTAAAGGATATATCAAAATTAACGCCATTGAAATTGCTACATTCGTGCAATAAAATAGGGCAACCCTATAAAAAACATTTGACAGATGATAACTTAGGGTTACCAAATACGGAGCGTTACACGAGGGAACAACAATGTTAACGGAAGATTTGAATTAAATAAAAAAAGCAGTTCTTAGCTTAAAAATTTTAAAATTAAATTGCAAAATAGACATAATAGAGTTATGAAGGGAATGACACATAGGGCAAAAGGTCACCAGTGCTTTGCTGTTACATTGGCATTCTTTTGTTAAAGTTTTCCATGGCTATTTTGCATAAATGAGGCTGAAGTTTACTGATTCAACAATGAGTTCCTTCCAACAATTCACGTGTGCTTGTGGGCGCATTGACATAGATATTTACTTTCAAATAATTCCAAAAAAAGAAATCTAATGGTGTTAAATCGCACGATCTATGTGGGCATTTGTCAAATTTTCAAACTGTGACCGTACAACTTTCCTAGTTTTTGAAATATTGTTCAACAATGAAAAGATGATGTTTCACGTCTATCTTTTCTAACTCTAAACTGTCAGCTGTCAAATGCTTTTTTAAAAAGATTGAGAGCAATTTATGCACAAATGATAGCAAACTCAAATCTTGAGTTAATTTTTAGACACCCTTTATGAACAAAATAAATTCCATTTAATAAATTGTAATAAATGCCATTCAGACCTTATTTTAATATTGCGTTCTAAATATAGAGAATTTTTGTTCACAATTTTTCATGCAACTGTCTAATTTAATGGCGCAAGAAATTTGTTATTGCATAATTGCATTTATTTAAAAATTTTCTTCGCAGTTTACCAATTAGTTTTCTACTTCCGTATAAGAAGCAAGAACTAAAAAAATACAACAAGAAACATTTTTTAAGGATAAACTCATCATTTTTCTTAAAAAGCTACATTAAATAAACGCTTCTTCAACTAACGAAAAATTTTTTTTATCATTATGTAGACTTATGCGTGTCTACCTTCTTCTGTACAAAACAGACATTTTTTCATGAAAAAAAAATTCAAAGACCCTTTCAGTTGACAGAAATTACCTAATTAGTAAGGATAGAAAATCCTTTTAGATTAATAATTAAAATATAGTTGTAAATGAGTTTTTTTATCCGAATGAATATCTTTCAAGATAAAAAATATGTTCTTCATACTTTTTGAAGTGAGTTTAAGAGGTATTTCGCAAAAAGTTAAGAATAACAAAAAAATTTCAGCCTTGGAGGTTAATCCTTTAAATAAAGTACACTGAACCAACGAAGTTTGAGTAAAAAAAACAGGAAAAACCTCTGAAATTCTTAATATGCTTATTTATTTAATATAAAAAAAAATAAAAATCATTGTTGATATATCATGAGATGTTTTTATCTTCCTTTTTTTAATTCTTTAAAAAGCAGATTTGTCATAACGTTTGGGAGAAAATTTATTTTTAAAAAGAAGAATTAATTAACGCTAAATCCTCCGAATCGTTAGACAGAAAACAATTTATTCAGATTAATTATTTTCTTTGTCTGTTAGGAAATACTTTTAGAGAAATTCAGTCACTTTCGAAATTCCGAAATAAGTTTTAGATTATTGGACTTATCGTAAAACAAGAAAGAGAAGAATTATTTTTGAAATATCGCCAACAAAAAATAATGAAATGTTTCCGCATTTATTTGTAATTTATCATAAATAAAACTTTTGTAAACTTCTAACTTATAGGAAGTCCTGTTAAATAAAATATCTACGATTTTTCTCATGGAAATCCCTGAAATTACTTAATCTCTAAAAATGTTAGAGATACTTTTAATAATTCTTGCTCTGATTGAATTCATCTTATCATTAACTCATCATGAATTAATTAGGATTATGTCGGTTTATGCTATATGCAAATCGGAATAATCTTTCTTGTCATTATAACTGATTATTTCTAAAACTCTTGTAACAGGATTATTTAATTAACAAGTAAATATGTAGTTACGATGAAAATAAGAAATCCCGAAGGAAAATATTTAAACAAATCACAGTAAAAATACTTTCCTTCATTAGCGTAAGAATTCATCTAAAATGTTTCCTTAATTTTATTACTTGCTTAATTTTGTCTGGAAAGAAAAAATAATGTAAATAGCACAAACTTTCAGAATTGAAGTTAGCCGTCTCTATTTTTTTATTTTGTCCGTAAAACCCTAACTTTTTGAACCTTTTCCCATTAATGAGAATTTTACATTGTTTCCGCCAAGGAGTGCCTCAAGCATGGGGATAAAAGGTCACCATATAAATGAATGAGCTCCAACACCTCCTAAGATTGTGAAAATGGGGGTTTTGTGCGTTGGTTAACAATCCTATCAGTGATGACAAGACCTACCTCTTTTTTTGTGAACAGAATAACCACAGTAACCTTGATTTTATTACCTGATAAAGATATTTTACAGAGAGATTTAAAATCTCATTTAATTTGTAGGTGGATCATGTATTTCAAAGGGGATGAAAATGGTGAAGAGTTGAACTAATCATTTCCCTTCCCCATAGATCTGTTTTATGATTAAAAAATTAAGATAATTCCAAATTATAATCTTTTTATAACTTTTGTATTGAAATTTTTTTCTATAGCTAGTTTGGCTTAAAAGACATGGATTGAAAAGTGATTTTATATCCCTAATTTTGACTGTTTTCAAGCCTTTACATTCGGCATTTAATTCAGAAGAATATGAATATATATGCTCTTATAAGTTGTATTCGCTACTATTTTTATTTACTATTTTAATTCCGACTCTTTTAAAGTTAAAAGAGAAAATGAGTAGACGTAAGGAAATTCTGTTTCTTTATATCTCGTCCCAAGGGAAGGGGTACCACGTAACTGAGGATAAGAAGCTTCCGGTATTTGGGCTGGTTTCTCGCTACCCTTTTGGTGGCGAGGATCTGGCTCCTCCATCGATGGCGGGTCGTAATTATTTATGGAAGGGTTGTATCGTGGTCGGTAATGACCCGTAGACTCGAACATAAATCCCTCCAGTGTTGTTGTTGCGGTGGTCTTGTCATCCAAGTTTTTCTATGTGCCTTCCAGCGGATCAGTATAGCCAATTTGTCGTTCCTTTATATAACTGGGCAAACAGAATTTGTTTTCTCCTCTCGGCTATCCCCGGGGGGACCTCGTAATTGGGTACGAGATGCTTCCGGTATTGTGGTTGGTTCTCGCCAACCTGGTGGGTAAACTAATAGGTGGGGGTTAGACTCCTCCTATCGATGACGGAACGTACTTACTTCTGGTAGGGTAGTACCGTGGCCGGTGAGGGTCATTAGGACTCCACCACAGTTTCCGCTAACTGCTGTTGAACAGGAATTTGCCTATGAGATGGATATACCAAAATCCTGAGAGTTGAATTGGGAGATGTGATTAAGATATGGGTAGAATCTTATAAAATAGAATGGGAACAAAGCATGTATAATGTAGAATTCCGAATTTTATGTAACAACTTGTTACCTTTCATATTTTTAAAAAGAAATTTCGTTTACCTTATTCGGTTGCATTTGCTGCTAAAAAATGCAGTTGAGATCTTGATTTGTTAATGGACAACATTTACACATGTTTTACGTAATGAGCATGCAAAATAATTTATAGCTATTTTACTATACTTTAATCACCATATTTTTCGATTCAAGGTTTTTCACTTTCCTTAATTTTAGTTGTTTTCTTTTTCCTTTTTAAGAACTTATTTTGATAAGCATTTTTTTGTAATCAGTGATGAATAAAGAGATTTTTTTATGAGCACGAAATATATCCGTATAATTTTTCCGTCAATTTTAAGAAAATGTGCAATTAAACAGTCATTCAACCCTTTTAATAGGAAGATTATTTATATATATATATATATATA
>JAOUZG010047704.1:1652373-1672727 GCA_026289955.1 Argiope argentata | reverse complement strand
GAATCCATAGAAAAGTTATTAGAGGTCTACCTGTAAACTAGCATGAATGCATACAAAGGTTATTAGAGGTCTACCTGAAAACTAGCATGAATCCATACAAAAGTTATTAGAGGTCTACCTGTAAACTAACATGAATCCATGCAAACGTTATTAGAGGTCTACCTGTAAACTAGCATGAATCCATACAAAAGTTATCGGAGGTCTACCTGTAAACTAGTATTGAATGATAATAAAATAAGGAACCCCAGAGCGAGCAGGCAACTCATAATTCTCGCACCTTCTCAATTTTTTTCTTCTGATTTATTCATTTTAACTCTTTTTTTGGAGCGGTTGATCCCTCACATCACTTGGGTTTATTTTAGGAATGCTCTTGAAATTAGTTTGAAAAGGTTTCATGTCTTTTTTGCTATCTTTATAAACGTTTAAAAATTGGAGATTGCCGCAGCATTGCCTTCGATTAATGCTTGAGATAAGTTAAAAGTCGCAATTATGATTTCTTAGATTGAAAAACTAAAAGCCCCTCTCCCCTCCTTCCCCCAAGAAAAACCCTCATTATTATTTTTTATTATTTGCGTAACCTTTCAGAATTTGAGCAAAAAATATATGATAAATTGAATTGGTACAAACTGACATGTCAAACGATTTTATTAAATAAAAGCTATGATCTATAATTTTTAGCTACTGATAACAGTATTTTTTAAATCTCATGACGGTTTCTCCAAAGTACAGTAATGAGATGAGAATAATACTTTATTAATACTGCAGAAATTTAAATAATTTATATAAAAGCCAATTTGTTTTAATTGTTTCATCATAAATCTGGAAATTTAGATATTATAAAATAAAAAAGAGCACATGATTTGATAGAATACCTTATCTAATATGAGATATACAATAGAACCATATCATTGAGTTAATCATCTCAATGTATCAAGTGTTAATCAGATTATGTATTTTAATAGGCTCATATATACGATTATTCATTCATGAAACCGGGTTTCGAACCCTCAATCCCTCAACTATGAAGGCAAAATTTGTTACTAAGTCATAAGGGTCCATTACCCATTTAAAAAAACAAATTATCGAGTAAGTAAATAAAAAGCAGAACTTACACAAACAAAAGTAAAATTAAAATACTGAAAAATAACTAAAAATCATGCTTAATAAGGCACAAAATAGCAATTCTATAAATTTATTCAAATGATCAAATATTTTAAACATTACAAATTCTGGTTCGCAATAAAAAGCTTAGCCTTCAGTAAAAAGTTCGAGTCACTTTCAGAAAAAAATCAGTTCATATATTAATGAATTAGTTAATAAAAAGCAAAATCTAGACAGTTTTTTATTTGGTTTCAATGGGAGAAAATGAGACAGGAATTTTTCATTAAATTGGAAAATATAAATATAGAACAAATTTATTCATAAAAAACTTCTTGATCTTAAGATTTTGACATTTTGAAAGTCAGAAAGGCTTAATATTTCTTACATCTGAATTTATAGTGCTACTCAAGTGCTAATTAAATACTACTTTTTGAATTTGAATAACTTCATACAGAAAAATCTCTTTTTTTTGCTAAAAAATGAAAATTGGTGAAAATGTTTCTAAGAAAAATGTTTTATTTAACATCTTTTTATTTTATATCTTTTACGTAAGAAATAGTATTAGTCATCTTCAATTTTCCATCTTATCTATGGGAACTGACTGATTTTCATATACGTCCTATCGCTATTTCTATCACTGTGATTCTATGTATATTACAAAATATATATTCAAATATTCATATAATATTTATTACAGAAAAAATTTATGAAAAGTTGAAGTTGATTAATTCCTTTTGAATGGCCTTTATAAAATAAATATATGTATATTTTTCATTGAAAAGAATAAATCCAATGTTGAATGAAATTTTTCAAATGATATTAATTTAAAAGTATGAGATATGTTTATGAGATCAAACACAATTAGATTATTTTCTTTATTTTTTAAAGACAATTGGATGACGAAATAAACTTGATTATAAATCAAAGTAGAACAATTTTAGGACAGTTACTCTTTATTTTTCATTTATATCCAGAAAAATCTTATTAAACTTTTCATCGGAAAATATGTAATAATGGTTGCACAACTAATATCCTTGGATTTAAAATGTTTTTGAGGTATTTTACCATTACTATATGATCTTGTGAATTTATTATTTTTTAATGATTCTGTTAATATTTGAGGTTAGTTAAACGCAGTGAAAAAATTTATTTATTTTATTATTATTTTTTATTTTAATTAATTTTTATTTTTTATATTGTTTTTTTTAAACGTGACCAATGTTAGTCTTGACAAGAATTTCAAGTATTTGATGAAATGAAGCTTAAAGAGAATTTTATTTCTTAATTTTTTCTATTTAATCTCAGTCGCTAACAAAATTTAATTCCAGATTAAACTTTACCAATTATTTAAATTTAATTCCAAGTTTCCAAAACCAAATAAAATGATTTATTTATTTATTTTAAAATCTCTTCATGTGCTAGCAAATCCAATCAATCTCTTAAAATAGAATTAATTTATATTTCAAAAAACAGTTTTTTATTGCATTCTGGGAGTTATTAAGTTTTTCTAATTTCTCGAAAATGTTTCACATTACATAGAACGACCCTTTTAATAAAATTTCGGATTATTGTCATTTAAAATTCTACTGTAAACATCTGTAGATTTTAAAAAAATCCATTTAATTAGATGATATTTCTTTGTAATTCTAGATCTTTTTATGATCTAGAAATACGTATAATAAATTGTAATATTTTCTAAAGGATTTTAAGAAATAATAAAGTAGTGTGACATTTAATAGCAGCAATTTACAGCAAATCTAAGTAATCCCTCTAAAAGTATAATTAAAATTTTGAGAAATCTTTTTGACTTTTCACAACAACATATGTAATAAAATATGTTTTCGAATAAAATGTTTTTCATTAAAAAAACGATTTGATTTATAAGTTCTTTGGAAATAATTAACTCGTAATGGAATTTCAATTAATTAAGCAATTGGAAACGTTCAAAACAACATGCAATTTAATTTTTCGGAATCTTAAAGATAATTCACTTGGTGATTGTTAGATTATAATGTATTTCTTGAAATAAGAGGAGAATTTTTCATGATTATTCAATAGCTTAAATCGTTGTAGAAAAAACGAAATAAACAGGACTGAAAAAGAAATGTCTCCATAAGGCGTATGATTATTTAGAAATACAGTGACATGCAGTTTGATCTGAAGTTTTTAGGCAGGAAAACTAACTAAAATTAACAGATACGCTGAAACAAGAAAAATGCTGGTTTGATCTTAACTATATGGCAATTTTCTTTTCGAACCTATTTCTTCTTTTATGTTATTTTTTATACTAGTATATTAAAAAGAATAGATATTGAATTAAGCGTTAAAAATGAAATAACATTCTCTTAAAGATAAATTTTATAGAAAAATATACCTATTTCTGAGACAATTCTTTTCATTTGAATTCAATTTTTTATATAATCAGTAAATTATCATTTGATTATTCAAAAAAATACATATTACACTTTATAAAAATAATAAATTATTCACACTTTACTATTTTTATATTTTTTAAAATTGTATAAGAGAATTTACATAACATTGATGTATTTGCTCGTTTATTATTAAAGAATCAAATGCATACTAGATTGTCAGAATACTTTTTCTACTTTATAGAATTCATTGTTATTTAGATTTTGTATTTACAGACAATTAGTAGACAATTTATATCAGTGACGATGTAAAGATTTCCATTATGTCTTTTGTAATCATTTGATGCTTTGAAATTTAATAAAATAACTGAAATTGGGATTGTTTCATTATGCAAAACACTTCCAATGTATTGCAGAACTCATAGACACTTAGATTTTATAATTTCCTGAAACAATTTGTGAGATAATTTATATCGATAATCTGTATACGAGTGTTCATTCTATATCAAGTATTCATCTGAAGTTTTGAATATTAATGAAATGGCTGAAGTCATAATGGTTTCATAAGTATATTTGCTAATTAATATTGAAGATTTTATCAGAATAATCTGTTATTTGAATTCATTGTGAATGTATAAGAGCGGTCAAAAGTTTCTCGAGCGATCCGGATCAATTTCAGAAGCGACATGCTGTTTAAGAAGCTCTGTGTAATCTAATTTGAATTTTAATGAGAAGTTACAAGTCAAACTCCTTTCTGTTCATTTCACTAATTTGCATTGAAGATTCCTGCAAAAGCCTGCATTGTTGTTACAAATCGAGTGGAACGGTCAATTTTGAAGATGATACAACTCTATTAGAGATAATAATCTCTCTGTCTTCCTGTATTCTGTTACAGAGTCTGTAATGAAATATAATTTATTCCAAGGATACAATATGATAAGGGATTTTGATTGATTAAACAGCTATTTTTTCTTATTTAAAATTAGTTTGATGTCTCTATTTAATGCTATGTTTAACAATTATTATATTTCGTGTAATTGCATTAAATACTTAACTGTTTTATTTTCTTTACTATATAAGAAGATGAAACCTTCTATTTTAGGAATATTTTCTTATTTTGTTTCAAATGAAAATCTATTGAATACGTGACTTATATATGTATTCGAAGTAGTTTTTATATTGAATTATAATCCTTATGAATGGTTTATTTTTAGCTTACAGCTATCAAAATTCACTAAATCGATGCAAGTATGGTGTACGGGAAAAACTGTTAAGTGGTTAATTAATAGGTAATTCTATAGAAATTAACTTCTAAACTCAAATAAAATTCATTTATTATTTTTTTGAATTTTTAAAAAAATATATGTTCTATTAAAAAAAAGTAAAGTTCTGCAATAAATTTGATGAATAAAATGCACGAATTGAAAAATATTAGTTCGACACTGAAATGGTATCAAAATAGTTGCAGATCTTATTTAAATAAATGAAGATATCGAAAAACTGAGTGCAAATAGAATATTCAGTAATACCTTAATTAGAATTCGAAATATGTTATAAAGATTTTTTAAAAATAATAATTAGTTAATATTTGAAAAACGTCATTTCTGATTAATGTGCTATAAAGAATGGAAACTCATTTGTAAAAAAATATTTGAAAATCACTAAGTGAAAATAATAAGTTTATCATTCTTTTCATTGTTCTGATGTACATGGAAACATATTATTATGGATAATGTAATAACTTTTATTTCAAAACTTAAACGTTTTATTGCATGAATTTAACCCCTTCACATACAATGATGTGTCTAATACGCACATCAAATTATTGAATTTTTAGTTTTGAGAGTGCAACTAAGTGAACAAAATTAAGCATTTAAAAATGCAAAAATCACCCAGAAATGCTTCAACATCTCAAATGCTCTTTATTATAAGAATCAAAATAACAATAAATGTCTAAGATAGTATGTGTCATCTAATTAAACTAACAATCTAAGAAAAGCAAATTCTTATGTCAAGGGGCTATTTATGTTATTTTTAGGAACAAAGAGTACCATAACCATGAAAGTGCAAAAAATAATATGTGATTCGAATTTTGATGAAGAGATTTCAGTTTCTAATTACACTTAAAGTCCATGTTTCAATCAAATATTAAGTTATAGGCTTTCCCCCGCTGAATTTCCTTCAAATCGTTTTTGTTGTTTGGATGAAAGCAGTTTTTCATTTAATATAAGAATTTGATTTTTTGTTTTAAAAATGTCACCCAAACAAATTCTTCAAGCTTCTGATTTGAAGAATGAAATCTGTTTAAAGATATCGTTATTTAAAATATAGAAAAACAGGATGAATGTTTAAATTCTGATGTTTCTAAAATATGGAACTGAAGATCAATATTTATGAAAATAATAATTACTTCAATCGATAATAGATGGCGCTTGCCATCGCTTTTCTAGCGGCCAAAGCGAGGAAACAACGACGTACAAATTTCTGATGAAAGAATATGATGGAAAAGCTTCAAAATAAGTATAAAATAAAGTGGATAATATCATGTTCCAAAAAAAATGAAATAAGAATGTTAGCTCAAAATATTTTGTGTTCATTTTTGAAATGAAAATACCCACTTAAAAAAAGGAATTACTTTTTAAAATTAACTTTGAAAGAAATTCAATAGTGGGAAAAATATCATTCAGAATCTTTAACACGGGAGGGAGTGAAAAACTATTTATTACATTTGGGGGTTATGACAAGGAAAACTCGATTTCTCTATATTACAACTGATCTTTTATTTGTATCTCTATATTATTACTGATCTTAAAATTTATTTGTGAAGTATGTATAATTAGTACTAATTGTTTTATTTTTTTATTACGGAAAAACGTCCATTAACTATTTCACGATTGTTAATCCCAAAACTACTGTGTAATGTAGGCTAATAAGAATCCATAATAAATAATCAAGGTATATGTCATGTTCTGATGTACATGGAAACATATTATTATGGATAATGTAATAACTTTTATTTCATTGAACATTTCTTAATATCGGTACATTGAAATATTTCTTAATATCGGTTCACTTTGAATTATGAGGTTATTTGTGCCTAAAAACGTTGATTTACTGTACTTTGAAAAGCAATGAACGATATTGAAAGCTAAATGCGAAAACAAAAAGTGAAGTTCATGTCTATAGATGAAATTCTTTCGTCACTTAAATTATTAGAGCAAAATCGCTAAGTTATCTGAATAGATACAATAAGAAGAAAAAATTGGTATATATATGTATGTATTTAAATCAAAATTTAATATCCTCATTTAGCACCAAGAAAAAAATCTGAATCAGTCTAAGTTAGGAAGTTAATTTAAACGGAAGTTAAAAATTAATCCTCTAATTAGTGGGACGCAATTCTAATTATTTGTCCGCTCACAAATTTGTTTGCTTACGTCAAACTACTTAAGTAACATCATACTAAATATTTCAAAGCTAATTCTCTTTAAGCAAAGAGTAACTATAGAAATTGTATTCTAGAAGAGTTGGGTATAATTCTAAATTAATGTATAATCAAATATTTTGAATTCCTTAACGATTATACTGTGCGACACGATTGCATCTTCTTCAAACTCAATAAATATCCAAACTGCTTGATTTTGATTAAAAAGTTACAGTCTTTAATTATATTATCGACCTGGTTTAAAGCATAACTAGGGCTATTTTGGGACGGATCTTGAAATTTTGAACCATGGTTAGATAACGAGGACAATACCGAATCTCGAAACTTTCGCATCACACCATCGGAAAGGCATTTGATAGCGAAGGATTTAATGCTGACCAGACGTGGTTACACAACAGTTCTTCGGAGGAATAGGGATTCGAACTTAGTGCTTTCGGACTCTGAGACCTTACCACCGGGTCATCACGGTCCTACTGTCTTTAAAAAAGATATTTCAGAATCTAACAGTATAGGGATCTCTTATTTGTAAGATATTAGAGAGCTATCAAAATCCTGTAAATAAGAGAAGGAATGCAATAAGGCAGTGCTCTTAAGGCAACCAGGGACCTTTGAAATGATTTTTTGCAATTTTCACCTTAGTAATTTAAAATTTTACAGGCATTAAAAGTAACACAATAGAAGATGGCACACAAAAATTAAACGCATTATGGTAATTTATTTATGAGTTAGTGGGGTTAATATAATATAATATTAGAGATAAATAACTTTAATGAAAAATGTTCCATGGGCTTTAAATTTGTTCGAAAGCGCTCCAATTTTTACTATTACTTTATCTAACCTTTTTGGTACAAATGTAGGGATTAATCTTTAAGTTTGAGAACGAAATATCAAAATTAACCAATGTAATAACTCAAAACTACTTAAACTTTTAAAAAATCTGTAGTTTTTAGTTATTATATTGGTTAATTTTGATATTTCGTTCTCAATCTTAAAGATTAATTCCTAAATTTCTTCCAAAAGGGTTAGAGAAAGTAATAATAAAAATTAGAATTCTTTGGAACAAATTTGGAGAGCTTGGAACATTTTTCATAAAAGTTATTTATTGCTAATTTTATATTATATTAATCCTCTTAACTCATAAATAAATTAATATAATGCGTTAAAATTTTGTGTGTCATCTCCTATAGTGTTACTCTTAATGCCTGTAAAAATTCAAATTTCTGAGGGGAAAATTGCAAAAAATCATTTCAAAGGTTCCTGGTCGCCATAAACCTTTTCTTTAATCTGTTTTATAAGCGACTTTTCCTAGATGTCAGGATGTCAGTATTTGCCACTTCGCTGATGATACGACTGATGTGGCACAAATTAGCACAAAAAAAAAGCTTTTTTTTCTTAAACTTTTTCGTAACGTTACATAAGTTTCTAAATACTTTAGTAAAACCTTTAGAGCTCTGGCGAATCGTTTGAATATTGATCCAATAAAATTTATTTTTTCCCTGTAAAAACCATAGAAAATTAATGCCATACTCTCTTGTCTTACTAGAAGATCTTTTTTGAATCGGGAACTGCTGTTATAATATTAGTCCACAGAATCGAATTTCGGCCACATATGCCCTAAATCAAAGAAACTCTTTTGAAAAGGATTAATTTCTGTTTTCCTTTGCGTATCTATTAAAAGTTGTCATCCAAATGAAAAGTTGTTTGATATAATAAGTAACCAGATCAATTCTTATTATTTTAAAATAAATTCTTTGTATTGTATCGCGCGCATATTGGTATATCTGACACTCGAACATTCAATCTGGTTTTAAAACAAAGAAATGGAAGAGAACTAACTTTAGATAGAAGAAAAAATAAAGAAAACCACATCACGACACTAGCATGAAATCTTTTTATGACCTTTTAGAAACCATTCATTCGATTTCGATTTTTGCTCACATTGATGCTACTTACAGTTTTCTCTTCACTATCGTAAAATAATTTATTCTTCTCAAACCCCCATAGTAATCCCCTTCATACTAACAAACGGACTCTTTTTCGGGGCTTTTGAAGTTTATATCATTCACAATGCTGGTGGATAGATATTTATCTTTTTTTTCCTTAGTGCCTAGTTTGTTTTTTATTCATCTAATTCCCTATCATATTTTAATCAGAGCATCTCGTAGTTCGTGTCCAGCCGTTGGAATGTCAAATATCATTTATCATTAGCTATTTCACTTCATTAGTTCTAGAAATTCTGGAAATCAATGCGATAAAAGAATCAGATTTTAGAAAGTAAATTCAAATAATTTGAATAGAAATATATCTGTCGACACACACACACCCACACGCGCGCGCGCTGAAGAAGACAGATTGAATTTTTGACTTCTTTTTATTTTATTTCGAGAGGCACCAATTGTTTACAAGCAGCATTGTTTACGTGCGGATGCAAACACACAAGACGGCAAATATACATAAAAAGAAAGAAATCACTTTAACTGGTATTATACACCATTATATTCTCTTAATCTGACACGTGGCGAATTTTGACAGGAATTCTCATACTTGTTGACCTTGTGTAACCTTGACAAGAGAAACACAGGTATCCAAAAGAATCTGTTCGCATCATTAATCTGTAACGACGAAATACTGGAGAATTTATCAGAGAATATCGTAATTAAGCCGTTAAGCACCCTCAGAAGTAGATGTTTTGAGGCTGTTTTACTTCTGGGGGACCTGGCGCCTTAATACCAGTTAAAGGGATGATCAACTCTCAAAAATACATTTAAATACTAGATTAAAAGAGTTGTGTCTCTGATGCAAATGCTTCTTGGTGGTGTTGGTACCTTTAAACAGGATCTTGCTCCATATTACAATCCCAAATTAGTAAAGATTTTTTTCAAAAAAAGATATTGACAGTTTTTGATTGGTCAGCTAATTCTCCAAATGTAAATAAAAATGAAAATTTCTGGAGCATTGTGAAGAAATAAACAAGTAAACTGGACTGCTAAACTTAGAAAAAAATGATTAAGTCTATCATAAAACTTTGGTTTCAAGATGACGACGTCAAATATTTGTGTTATAAATTAGTGGAATCCGCACTAAAACTTGTATAGAATCTCTTTACAGCTGAAGGAGGACATATTTACTAAATTGCTATAACGCATGCAATTGAGCTTATACTAATTAAATAATATAAGTGAAAAAATTTTGGGGCCCAATTAATTTGCCCAGTACTGTATTTGCTTATAATTTTAATCGTCAATACTATTGATTTTTTGATCTTTTGTTACACTCATGCACACTAATTCTTCTGTTCGAAAGCCGCTTATCTTCCATGTCTAACATCAGTTTTATTGTTACCGTCTCTTTGCACAAATGAAAAAGCTAAATTGATCCAACTAGGCCTGTTTTTTTCCTTTATATTTTTGCGAACACGTACAAGAACTTCAGCCAAAAGTGTGTAAAGTCATCCGGGATAGACATCCTTTCGCCAAGTCCAGTAATCCTCCAAGATACTATGCTCAGTTGAGATTAAAGAAAAAGAGTTCTTCCCCTTCAAAAGTAAGACAAATAAAATGCTTGTTTTGCTAAATGCGAAAAATAAGCCAAGACTTTAAAATGCATGATTGTAGGACAAGAAATAAATTAATGGCTTCCAAAAAATCTAACAACAATTATTCCCTTTTATTTTTGATGTAAATTTAATGAAAAATTAAAATGTCAAATTATATTTTGATTTACGATACCTGATTTTACCCGCAATTAGACTAAATTAAGAATGCGTCCAGGAACATGGGTAGCGCATTTTCCCCTTGATCTGGCCATCCTGGGTTCGACTCCTTGTTCGGGCATGGTTTTTCTTCATCTGTTCTATCAGTGAGTTGTGATGATGGGCCTCTCTCAAAAAAGGGGCTGTGCAAGCAAATATGATGCGTGAGTAGCTGAGGCGTACTCTTAGCCCTAGTTGGAACTACTTAAAACAAGAGAAAATCCCTGACTGAGTCAGCGAGCTTGTCAATGTCAAGCGCCATTCAAAACAATAAGCATGCAATAAAACACATATTTAAATTTAAATTATAAAAAAATGAGTGAAATTCTGAATTATATGAAAGGAATTCTTTCACACTTAAGGAAACCCAAGTAAGAACTCGATAGCAATCAATGTCGTTATTTCACATGGGGGGTAAAAAATGCCGACAGAGAGAAAAGATCTACCGAAGATAAAAAGATAGGACATATTTTACAAATGAAGTGAAATCCCTAATGTTTAGTTTAGTGGAATAAATGATGCAACAACTTAAAAAAATCACTGGTACAATATAGAGAACTCCCATAATGATAAAATCAGCAGAAAATAAGTTTATTTATCTTTATTACGATATTTTTAAGCAGAAAAGCTATTACCACCCACACAAATTTTGACACGACAAAAAAATGCCGAAGAGATTAAATTTTCATCAATACTTCCTCTCGAAAATTATGATTTCGTAATTATTGTGAAATATGTTATTATTATTATGAAAAATAATCATCCAACAAGCAGAAATATTAAAGTCTGAAAAAGGTACTGGATTTTTATATGGTAATTTTTTAATATTCCTAGTGAATTTTTTAAATGTTAAGAAGAAGCCTAAAAACCAAAAATAAAACTAAACGCATTCTATATAATTACTTCCGCTTGTCAAAGCATTAAAAATTTAGTTATATTACAATTTTTAATGCTTTCGATGTTTGCGTTCCTTGAAAAACTGATGAAAATCCACTCTTTACTCAAATTTTGATTTTGGAACGACAAATAAAATCATTGGCAAAGAGGAGACGTAATTTAAAGCATATTTGCCTTTCATTTAGGTTGAAACATAAAATTTACACTTAGAGACACGGTGCTTTATTAAAAAGATTCTGCTCGTAAAGCAAATCTGCTGAACAAATTTGCTTAACAGGCATTTCGAAGCATTTTACGTTCAATTTTTTTCTTAAAAAACTTAATCTTAAGGTTCTTGTATTGATTGATTAATCTGGTTCGCAAATTTTTTTTATACTTCGTAGAGATATTAAATTATGCGAAGGAAAAAGTGTCATTTGAGGAAGTGAACATATACAGTTAAAAACGCAATCAGAATCGATAAATGGAAAAAAATATATTCATGATTTAATTTAAATTTCGTCACACAAAAAAATGACTCATTTCTGCGAATTATAAAGTTTTTTGGGCTTAACTAGAAAAAAAATCACAAAATGACACAAAAAATATGTAATTTCTTAAATATTCGCGAATAGAGATTCTACCATATTTTTATAACATCATGATACTAAGAGATTGTAATTTTGACTCTATTTAGAAAAAATCCATAAATATTATTGAGTTTATAAACACGATTCGGTCTTCTTAAATTAAAACTAGGCATTTGTTTGATGTAAAAATTAAAGATAGGTTTGTTTAAAATATTTACCGGCAGAAACTACTACATTTTCCCCTTTTTCAGACAAAAAAAAATCCACGAAAGAGATATCCAGTTTTGTTGACGAAATCTAGCAATTAAGGTATTTTTTTATATATGTTAGGGTATTGAACTACTTTCCAGAGAGGAACTCTCCATTGAACTACACATATAGTAGTCTGAAGGAGCAATATCTGGTAAATACGGCGAGTGAAACAACATATACTAGAGAAGTAAATTTAAAGTTTATTTCACTGGTATGAAAACATGCCAGTGAGTATTGTTGAGTAGGAAAAGAACTTTGCAAAATCTGTCGCCATAATCTGGTTATTCTTATTTAATGTTTCTTTTAAATTTATTAGCTAATGCGGATATCTAGTGCTATTGATGGTTTCGGGAATTAAGGCTTCCAAATCTGCATCTAATATACTTTTGGTGGTTTAAAAAACTTTTTTTCATGCTTATTGAGGGCATCATTTTTAAATCGTCAAAAGTTATTATAAGTTATATTCGATGCCTTATTTGCAAGTTATATTCGATGGTCCATGTCCATAAATGCACGACAGCAACCAATGTATTTCTACTGCAGTTTTCTTTGCATTTTTTCAAATGTTTTTAACTTTGAAATTTTAATTATTTGTAAGAAAGCTTTTTTTAAATCATTTGTAAGCAAGCAAAGAATAGTTGGTGCCATATTAATACACTGAATAAAAGACCTGATTTTAAACATTAGCTTGGATGAATTTTTACAAATAGAAATAGAAATATCTATTTATGCCTTAATTCTTAATTCTAAAGAAATATTTTTTAAAAATCAATTGTTGAATTAACTTTTAAACTAAATAAGTAAGGTTTTATAGAAGTCATCAGATCTTTTAAATAACCATATTATTATTAGATGAAACTGTGCCATTTTTTTTCGTTCTTTTTCCCCAAACCTACTAATCAACTTGTGATCAATATTTCTCAATATCTAGAATGTACTTTATTTCAACTATATTAACGTCCATTTTTGAAGTAACACAAAGATTTTATTTTGGAAAAGATCTAGATCCCCGAGTTTTGAAGCTTCCACCTCCGTGTTAGCAGAAAGACATTAATATTTGACATTAGATTTAACACGTCCCTAATCTTCAAACTTGAAACTTACACCTTACCAACAGGTCACTCATCCATTCAAGATTTAGAATAAGCATAAGAAAACTTAAATACTGCTACTGACAAAATAAAGAAATTCTGTTTAAATGGAAGCAATACCAAGTTTAAATTTTTGTGGAAATGCCAGTTTATTTTTTTAAAAAATAAAGAGCATAGATATATGCTTTAATTTGTGCATTTTCTTAAAAAATTAAGTCTTTCTTTTTTGGCGTTGGGTATGCTTCTTTTGCGTCATCCTTCGTATTTTTGGATGTAACAAATTCACTCCAATTGGTTTTAAAAAGTGAATATTCACAATTCTGGGCCTGACAGGATTCTTATTTCCCTTCATTAGTGTAAATAAATGTACACGTAGGATATTAATATTACTAAAATTCAGGCATACAGCCATAATTGATTAGTAATCGGTAATTCACCTATTCGTCCCCTTCATTGATTAGTAATCAGTAATTCCTCTATTCGTCGCCTTCAGTGATTAGTAATCGGTAATTCATCTATTCGTCACCTTCATTGATTAGTAGTTAGCTCAAATTAAAGTGGTAATTTGTGGATTCGCTTTTAATAATCCTGTATAGCAAGACAATTAAAAATTCATTTCCCTTTTTTTAAAAAAATTGCTATGTACTGTTATATTTATGTCACAGAAAAGATATTCTTCGCATTCACGAGTTTGACACGTGTTAGATTTTTAATGGCTGGGATAAAAATTGTCTGATAGTGTTGATTGAAAAAATTGGCAAATCTTTTCACTTATTTCCTTCAGTTAGTTTTATTCACTTCTTTCTTGTCTTGAAAGGAAAAGCAATTTTGTCAAGCTATTTCAGATACAATATAATTTTAATCTTTTTTCTGTAGTTCGAAAAATTCAGAAAAAATCTATGCTTGCAATGAAAGGAATTTTTAAATGAATAATATTTTGAGAGAAACATTCCAAATGAGAATCAGTTATGGAATGCCGAAAAGCATCAATGGAATAAAAATGGGTTTATTTTTGGGATTTCTGGGAATTTCCGACAGATTTTCTTGAAGTAAATAAAATTGAGCTACAGGTTATAAACCTTTCAAAAGAATCAAAGAGCAAACCATTTGTAACTGAATGATCTTTTCAATGCTGAAACTAATTCTATAGTATACATGGCCCAGAAAAAATAAATTGATTTAACACTGAACAGAAAGTGGTTTGGATTTTTAGAAAAAAACCCCATCTATACATGTGTTGTGAATAAGAAGCAAGTAATTGTATATTCATTTTTTCGTCAAAACAGCTATATTTTTAACTATGATTAATATTCTGTTTGACTGAAATGATAATGATATTATTATAATTTTGAACTGCCAATTTTCTGTTACTCGGGTAAAATAATTACATTAATGATAGTAAAGATTAAAATGAAATATGCTATGCATATTTGAAAGTATCATGTCAGAACATAATTTCTTGAACGGCCAAGTACCACGTGCTCGTGCAAGTTAAATTATATTTTTATTCATTCTAATTGCTTCATTGAATTAGTAACTTTAGTATCAAAAACGATAAAAAAAACTTCGTTTCACATTTATTGTTTGAAAATATATCCCATTTCCTATTTCTTTCATTTCCTATAATAACGTGCTCAAAATTATATTTTTCTAGGCTTTATTTGCTGTAGTAATTAATTTTTTTAAAAATCAGAGCTTTTGTAAATGCAATGGCAACGCGTTATTAAAAGGTGATTTTTTGAGAGGCTCGAGCAGATAATAAAATTTTTTCTTTTCGTCCCCTGATTAAAATTTTTATTTTTCACCTACGGATTTTTCTTGACGCCAAAAACCTCATCCTCAAAACGACATCCAATTCTGATATGATAAAAATAATATTCTGAGCTGAAGTGATAATTTTAAATCTGCAATTTTATTTGAAAAATATGTTAAATGTAATGAGCATAAGATTTAATACTCTAAAATTTTCTGCTAAAATTTAAAATGTCATTCCAATTATTATTCTCGATATAACTAAGGTATATTAAAGTTCATTTTTAATAGCGTCAACATGCTGACCAATGTTCCGTTATCGTGAATATTCATACTACATTAAATTTTACTATAATGATTCTATCCATAAACTTTTAGCCAATAAGCTGGATAAAGATGCGCCAAATTGGACGCTATTTGTAGGGTAGCTAGAATTAAGGTTTAAGTGCTCGTTTATTGTAAGTAATTTAAGCAAAGCTTAGTTAATTCGGAAAACGTAAATTTCAAGGGAGGTTAAAGTTTAATTATAATATAATAGAAAATTTAAATTTTGACGGGAATAATTTTA
Organism: Argiope argentata; assembly: GCA_026289955.1. Lineage (NCBI taxonomy): Eukaryota > Metazoa > Arthropoda > Arachnida > Araneae > Araneidae > Argiope > Argiope argentata. The sequence goes on along the minus strand of JAOUZG010047704.1, from coordinate 1,656,929 downwards.
GTTGCTATGTTTCTGTTACAAAATGAATTCTATATTTACATAAAGAAACAGAGTTACTTGCAAATATTATAGAGATAGGCTCCTTTAAAAATTCTATCCTGAGTTAAAGGTAACAGAAAATTTGATTTTTCGGTAGATTTCTTAAAGACATACAACCTATTCCATAAATGACATGAAACTTTAAACACATTTTCTCAAATGATAGTTTTTAGAACCATCCCCCAAACCGTTCCTTTTTTAAATGTTTATGGTTTCAATTTTTGTTATGAAGTACGAGGGCAAATCAAAAAGTATTTGCGCTTATTTTTTATTCACCAAAAACAGGTACATACAGATATTTACAAATATACGTAGTGTACTATGTACCTTACATTATTTTTCCACATAGTCTCCACACCGGTTCAGACATTTGTCCCATCGCAGCACTAAATTAGAGATTCCCCTGTGGTATAATTCTTCCGACTGCCTTTTGAACCACCGTCGGACCGCTTTCTTGGCTTCTTCATCACATGTGAATCTTTGTCCTGTCAGAAATTTCTTCAGTGGACAGAAAACGTGAAAATTACTAGGGACAAGGTCTGGACTGTAAGGTGGGTGTTCCAGATTCTCCCAGTGAACGCTCATTTTCATGCAAGTCTTCAGGACCTTTTTGAAACTCACGACACCACCACTAAACACTTCTCAAAGAGAGACGCTTTTACCCGTACGTGGAGTTTATTTTCTTGTGAATTGCTATGGGCGTTTGTCCCTTGTTCCATAGAAAACGAACAGCACTTCGCTGCTCATAAGCTGTGAACATCTGAAGAACAACCACCATATTAAATGACTGATATCAGTGCCACTCATCGGAGCAAAAGGCAGATACGGCTGGTACGGTTCAAGGAACGTTCACTGCTGGGAATGTATATATTCGCTTTGTATTCACAGCCGTATTTTGGTTTAAAAAATAGGCGCAAAAACTTTTTGATTTACCCTTGTATATATCAATTTTTTTTGATTAACCATAACCTATAGTCTGTGTTATACAAAACCATGTTCACAAAACCCAAGCCAATGGAAGAAAAGGGACTCATTTTAGTGGTTTTTGCATATACATTAGGAATTTTTCTGAAATATTGCTGACTGGGCGTATTTGAAATATTTGATTTTTTTGCCTGATACGGTTGATCAATTTCAGACAGTTAAATGTATATTAATCAACTCTGATATACATGGGAATAAAAATTTTAAATTCAACAACTTTATCACCTGAAGTTATCACTGATTGAAACAATTTCTAACTTCCTTTGATTGATTGAACTCTATTAGAACTGATACTCTCGTTAGTCTCCAGCATTTTAATTCACTAAAAACTTGCGTTGGCCGTCTTTTCGCTTCCTTATCGTAAAAATTTCTGGAAAAATCTGATGTCCGTGAGTACTTTGGCAATTTGTGATTCTACTAAAAAAATCAATACACTGAAATGGCAACCAAATCATCACTATTGCTTTTGGTCTGACGTCATACTGCCGTATAAATTTTAATTTCGGAAGATAGGGAAAATAACTGATGGATTGAGAAGTTTTATCAGCAAATTACCGAAATTCCTTCTAAATTTCTCTTTCAGCTCTATGGAGTGATTACGAATCAGTGGAATCTGGCGTGAATAAGCAAACAGCCACTCGTCTCGTAAAGCGCTTTCAAACAGGTAACATAATTGCTACCAAACAATGGGTTGAGAGTGTTTCTTTGAAACACTGTATTTCAGTGTTTTAATAAATCTGGTCATTATAAAGCGAAAGCCTCGCAATAGAGTATTGCAAAATTATTCACACAGTTAGATGTGGGAAGATTTTGACCGTACTGTTGAAATAAATAAATCTGTCTTAATTACAGTAAAGTTAACGGAGACATTGTTGCATCGATAGCACAACTATACTTTAACCACGGCTCGTATATAATTTAATAGTCTTTCCTCAATAATATTATTTTGATTTCAATAATCTGAATCCGTTTCCTTTGAATCAGCTTAACTAATGAGTAAATTTTATTATGGAACATACTAATTCTGTTCAAATAAGTAAATTTTATGATGGAACATATTAATTCACTTCAAATAAGTAAATTTTGAGATTGAACATCATAATTCACTTCAAATAAGTAAATTTTGGGATTGAACATATTGATTCACTTTAACTAAGTAAATTTTGTGTTGGGACACTTGAAATTACTTCAAATAAGTAAATTTTGTGATGGAACAAATTAATTCATTTCAAATAAGTAAATATTCTGATGGAACAAATTAATTCACATCAAATAAGTAAATTTTCTGATTCAGTATATGAATTCCCTTCAAATAAGTAAATTTTGTGATTGAGCTTATTAATTCACTTCAAATAAGTAAGTTTGTGATGAAATATATTAATTCATTTCAAATACCAGTAATATGATGTGATGAGAGTCAGTGGTGTTCAGTCTGTTTCAGTCAAACTATTTATTTCGTTTGAAACATTTAAAAATAAATAGATTTAACAGCAATCAATAGAAAAGTAGTTTAGTAATTTTCCTGATATAAAAAGCGTTTGATAAGTTTAGCAAAATATTTTTCTTTCAGGATTTAGTAAGTTATTACTTCTTTGTATTATCTCTTAACCATTCATGCAAACTTTTATTTATTATCATATTTTATGCAACACAAACCATCATATATTATTGGTATCGCTGATATTAGACTTTATTTTAGTGCCAATATTAGTAGAATTTGATGAAAAAATTATTGCTTCGGTTTTATAATTGTTTAGCTATATATATAAAACTAAAAATTAATAATATTTTGTATATGTCTTTTCTAAACAAGTACGAAGAAAATACATCTAATTTTGCCTTAGATCGCCACAAAACCATTATTTCGAAAGCAATTGAATCGTCTGTTTTTTGGAATACGCGTCAAAAACAATTGACATCTTTTATCTTGACCCCTCACAACAATCGAAAGATCTGCTTGGCTTGGGAAATTTCCTCCACCGTTCCGTCTTTTCCCACTTTTCAGCAAGTTCATACGATGGACAAGATAGTAAGTAGTTTGGGGAGCTGCGAAGTTCACGCACCTCAGCTGACAGGATCGCCAAAAGAGTTCTTAGAATTTTCTGAATTTGACAGAGATTCAAACATTTGGAGGCGAAAACACGATTTTTTTTCAACTCGGTTCCACTGACGTGCTTCCTTTTCAACCGGTTTGGATTAGATGGAATCCCTCATCTGAAGGAGCTCTTGCACATTTCATCCGTTTACGCCGTGATAAGATTTATTTTCCTTCGCCTCTCTTCAGCTTAAACTTTTTCCCAATGGCTGATATTTCTTTTTAACCAAAATAAGGAATTGTACTGCAGAAAGCTTTTTCTGAGTACAAAGAACGTTATTATTTTCAAGTGTGAACTCTGTGTGAATATTGGAAGTTTAGACAGTGTTTCAACCTTTCAGGCTGATACAGTAATAAAGAAATATTTCATAGATATGCACTTAATCTATTTTAGTTTTACTTATCACTGTTGGGATTCTCTTTGGAGATCCTGAATGGTGTATTGTCTCTTTATTTCTTTCAACAATTTTTCTTTTTCTTTCTTCCTTCCATTTTCTGCTCATCTAACTGGTGAGATAACTTAGTGTTATAGCCACCGGGTGCACAGGATGGAGTTATGTTATGATTCGAAAATGCGCTTTAAGAAGCTTATAATGCTTCTCAACGGAATCAGAAAAGAATCAATCATAATTTTCAATTTAACTCATGTCCAAATGATGTCCAAAATAGTATATTTACATTTAGAAAGTTTATCTTAATTTAAAAACATGTCACATTTAGAATATTCTCTTATGCCCATAATGATAAACTAGTAAATATTTATAGCTCAATGTTGAATTTCATGTCATTTATCACAGCAACATTTGAGAATTTCTAGTCAAACTTTTAGGGGAAAGGAAACACTAAGATAGCTGGAGTTTGTTTGAAGATGAGAAATCTAAGATCAACATTTGAAATGATGTAAAAATACGAATAAGACAGAGAATTGGATGAGTTATCATTTATTAAAGAAAGCAGAGATTGAGATATGGGAAATTTTTTAAAGAAAATTAATAAGTTTTGTATATTTAAAAATCATAATTTTCATATTTATGTATAAATATAATTTTTAAATAATTTGCATTCTAAAAATAGTTTCCTAACGATTTGAATACAAGCTTAGCTGTAACTTTAAACTTTGTGTTGTGTCTGCTATTTTCAGGTAATTTTATAAGAAATTTTCAGGTAATTTTTATAAGAAATAGGTAAAATGATGATTTTCGTCGCAGATAAAGTTTTAGTTATCTCAAGTAATAATCTGGCGGCTGCGTCTCATTTCAATTTTTATCTAATTATAATTTATGATAGATCATATTAAATACGTAGTTATATTGTATAAGCTTTTGCAAAACTCTGTCGTGTTGAGTATCCTCAGATTGAAAATAAATTGCTATCTTACAGCATTTTAATATTTTTCTTCAATTCTTGACAAATATATTGTATTATAAACCACCAAACG
>JAOUZG010047704.1:1634569-1651973 GCA_026289955.1 Argiope argentata | reverse complement strand
ACACACACACACACACACACACACACACACACACACACACACACACACACACACACACACACACACACACACACACACACACACACACACACACACACACACACACACTTCAAACATTCATTAATCCATGATTACTATGTCTGGGAATTTAGGAATAATGCGAATAAAATATTAACACAGTTTTATTATTTTTTTACTGAAATTTATTATTAACAGATATGTGATAGCATTTTGTGAGTATCTCTGCTGCACAGATAAAGCTATTATTTTTCTATATTAAATAACGGGAAAAAATATTGCTTTATTTATAAAAAGAATGAAATATTTACAGGTTTTTACTTTTAAATATTTAACCCTTTGCACTCGGAAAAGTAATTAGATGCATAAATATTCAATATACAAGGGCTTGTTTATTGCTCCAAATTTGTTTGGTGTTTGTTTGTTTGAGTGTGTGTTAAAAATTGAATTTATCCGTCTTTTTATCATTCTGTAGGTATTTTCCATAATTAAAATTGAAGAATAAATAAATTAAATTATTAAATAAATAAATTAAAAAATGATCCAACATCTTTAATAGTGCCCAATAGGCATCATCGAGTGCAAAGGGTTAATTTCTGGATTTTTAATATTCCCTTTTGTTCAAAAGTGGAAGAAACGATAAATCTCTAAATCTATATCTATATATATCGAGCGAGAGTGAGAAAGTCCAGAAAAAAGTAGAACAAACAATCATTTCCTTAAATATTGGTGTAATTAGATTTCCACTTCCAATTACAAAGCAATAAAAAATCATATGAAAGCACTTTACTTTATATAGAGATTCATAATTGCAAGCTACAAAAATAAAATTTTTACACAGCCTCTATAGCGAAAAAGTGTCCGTGAAGGAAACGTTTCCTTTTGTCTAAAAGGATACAAAGATTAATTCTTCTGTCTGTGAAGTTATCTTGGACTTTAAGATATATTGACTTTTCCATATCCCATACTGGTGTTTCAGCGAGTTCTTCGTTGACGATTTTAAAGGGAATATATTCTTATTACAAAAAGTAATTAAAAAGACAAAACCAAAAAATAACAATGCCTTCAAGGCTTTTATTTAATTCAAAAATAGCCAAATGATACATTAATAGAGCAACTTAAAAATTATGTCAAGATTCATATCTTCAAAACTTATACAAGGTTATATTCTTTTAACAATATTTATGTACATGTGATACAGTTTATCATTTGTGACAGGCTTCTTCTGAATTTATCTTCAAACATCTGCTATTTTTACAAAAGATGTATTAAACACTGAAATTTTTATAGGAGACTTATTGTAGATATTAATAAAAGTTTAAGACACTTCGAATCAGATGACTGAGTAAGAAATTAATAGATCCTTGTAGGCCTTTACGCCTGTCCGAAAATTCAGCATTGATCTTATTATAGATGTTAATATAGTCTACGATTGCTATATAGCTGTCAGTTATTGCTTTAAAATATTCTCTGAATTAACATTTTTGGAATATTTGTTATTATCTGAATTAACATTTTTGGAATATTGAATAGTTAAACCGTTCAGAAAATGTATTGTCTAGATGAGTGCCAGAAATTCGGAGAACGTTGCTGTATTCTTTTGCAAATGGGCCAACATTAGGATTACATACAAAATAAATAATCAACATTTCAAAACATTCTAAGTTAATAAAATACTTCATTCCTGTTGGAAAGCATACTATCCTTCACAATATTTGCTAACAAAGAATTTTAGTTTCTTTTTCATTATTCTTCTATTTCTCGGATATATTAAAGAGCCCGATATATCAGATTATAAAGTTTCATTAAATAAAGTATGAATTGTGATTTTCTGATAAATCCAAATTCTTAAATTTCGTTTATATTCTTTATAAAGTTGAAGCTACAATTGTCGACCAGATAAGATGAGAAAAAATATGAATGTAAAACAAATTTCTTTCAAATCATGATGATTGAATCACATATATAACTAGATAAATATTTGAAATTAACTAGGTAGTTATATGAGAGTTATCCTGCATTGAATAAATTTTCACTTTTGAAATAAATTTTTCATCCAAATTTGTATATGTAGCTAAGTAATTTCTAAATTATAAAAAGCATATGTCTGCAAATTTTGTTGATATAAACATTAAACTTTATATAAATATGGCTGAATGAAAAAGAAACATATTACTAATTGATAGTTTTACTTCATAGAGGTCATTTAGAAATTTGATTTTTAAAAGTTATTTTCAACCTTCACGGAAGTTAAAGTGTTTTCACACAATTGACAACTTTGTTTGATGAAACATTCTATTTCGAAATATATGTCCTGGTGAAATATTTAGAAAAATAAACGCTTTTATAAATATATTCCAATCTCTGAAATAAATCCTATTTTATTAAATATTGAAATAGAAATTTGATTTTTAAAATCTATTATTATCAACCTCCACAGAAGTTAAAGTGCTTTCACACAACTGATGACTTTATTTAATGAAACATTGTATTTGGAAATATATGTCATTGTGAAATATTTAGAAAAATAAACGCTTTTATAAATATATTCCAGTTTCTGAAATAAATCCAGTTTTATTAAATATTGAAAAAAATTCCAAGTTCATAAGATAAATATTTTTCTGCTAAAATCACTACATTCAATCACACTATGTAAAAGAAAGATGACGAAAATTATATTTTTTGCTCTCTTTTAGATTAAAATTCTTGTTTCTGTATCTACAATTAAAACCAAGCATTTTAATAGCTTTGCAACTCTTTGAAATCGTAGAGATTTATTTTAAATCTGAAGATCTTATTTTAGAATAATTCTGTGAAATTCGCTTCCCTTTTGAATATATTTAAGAATTTTTTTTATCTGCAAAAAGCAAAATTCTTTTATATGTACTGGCTTTTGTAACATTTTAAAATAACATTATAGAAATACAAGATTGAAAATTTATTGCAGACGTTTAATTCTCTTTTTTCAAAATTTATATAGAAAGAAAATACGCAATAAGATTTAAGCGATGAATTAAAAATGCACGGATATAGTTAAATGAAAGAATTGAAATTTAAATAAAAAAGGAATAAAATGAATTTCAGGAATAAATGATATTGTAACTGATTTTAGATGTTTGATTTAATGTACAATTATTTGATATTTTATTCATTAATAAACAGAAAAAGATATGAAATTCGATGTTCTTCCTCGAAGAGGATTATTAATCGGATTTTTTTAACATGTATCTTATTATATAAGGGAAAGATAAGATTGGATAATTTAACTTTAAATATCCGAAATCATAATTATAATATCTCGACGGTAGAAAGTGACCCTGTAAAACTTAGTATATTAATACCAATATTGCCAATATTTTTGGCGGCGTCCCGGAATAAGGATAGCGTGTCTTTTCCGTGATATGGGTTTCCAGGGTTCGTGTCCCGGTTAGGGTGTGGTTGTTCTTCTGTGTTCTATCTGTAAGGTGTGTGAACGTCCCCCCACCCCTGTAAAAAGGATCTGTGCAAGCGGATGTGATGAGTGAGTAGAAAAAGTCATACTCTTGGCTCTAGTTGAATCTGCTACAAAACAAGAGACGTTAGTTAGGCCTAAATCGCTGACTACCACAGCGAACTTGTCCATGGAAAGTGCCATAAGAAACAATACCAATATTTTCAATGAAAAGTACTATTAAATATTTTAAATAAATTTATAAAGTTAAGAAACTTTGCTATTGTCAAACGACTTTCTACAATCATAACAGGACTTATGTAATATATTTTTAGAAATATTAAGGCTTATCGAAAAGTATGACAAATATCTTTGAATAATGTCAAAACAAATATGTCAAAGCAGATTTTATATTTTCTAGTTAAAATTCTTTTCAATATTTTCTTCGGATATTCTTTCTTAGCGTTTTTCTTTCATTCTTTTTTGCTTGTCAGGTAATCAATCGTAGATTTTATTTGATTGGGTATATGTGCTTATAAACTGCAGTAAATTGTTTATCCGATCAAAAGAATTTTCTAATGCTTTGGAACAGACATATAACTTTTTGTTAATACGAGTAAAAGAATAAATCAAAGAATTCCCCTTTTCTATGTTTTATTTTTATTGCATTAATTTTTTAAAAAGAATGGTCGTTGTAATGAATATTCCAGGGAGAAATTAAAATTAAAGTTGAGCTTAAAATTTTCTATGATGAAATCAAATGTATGTTAAAGAATTAATTGCATTCTAAAGTAAAAAAAATTAATAAAAGGTAACTTTGAGCGTACGTATTAATTTTCAAAGTCAGATACTAAATTACAAGGGGTTATAATACAGAACGAATTTAGATAAAACTAGTCGATAATAATATCAGGATTATCTATTTCTTTTATTCATACATTAAAACTTTAGGAGGAGAAATAATTTAATAGCCTTGTAAAATGTTTTGGCATGTACAATATTCTTTCAATTACTAAAGTATAAAAAAAATTAGAAGAATGAAAACTATTATACGAAACATTGTAATATGATAATGTTTTTGACTTGATTCGTCTGTCATTTGATAATTTATTAAAATACATTTTAACTAATTTCAAAATTTCATTTTTTAAATTTATTTTCAAATGAGAGATGGCGATTATGTGAGCGTAAAAATATATTCCCCACTGTTGCGCACTTGTAAACGAAGTTACTAAGACGATAAAAAATGAACAAACAAAAGTACTTATAAAATATAATTTAATTTGAAGTTGCATGAAAATAAAACTGCCTGTAAAAAACTAATTTTTTGAATTAGAATACATACATGTTGAAAAAATGTTTACATTTCGATTCCTATTTAATTGGAAATTTGTTTATAAGTTTGAAAAATCTTTGTCAGTGAGAACCTAATTTCTAAGAAATTACTTCATGCAGAATTTGGCCTCTGTAAGTCCAACGATTTATTTTAAAGAGTGGATTGTTCAATATACATTACATATTTGCACAATATACATTTCTTGTCATGGCACATTACGTAATTTACGAAAAGTATGCCAGCTTATAAGCATTTTCATGTCACAAACAGAAGAAATCTAGCAGAAAGGGCTTGTTATGTTGTTTGCAAATGAGAGAAAATTACTTTTTCAGGGATAATTAATAAATTTATTGATTTTTTTATTTCGTTTTTTAGTGAAAGAAGCTTGACGTTTCTATTATGAAATATTAAATTATTTTGTTTTTGATATTTCGGGATTTTGTTATGTTATAGTGGATAATTTCAAAATTTCCTGTACAGTTGCAGTCCAACCAGTCAAAGAAAGTAGCATTAAAACTTTTGCATCCTTTAAAATGTTTTCATTAGGATGTATACAATTCAAAAACCAACTTTTCGGAAAATCGCTTTTCAAATTTAAAATTTCCCCGCCCCGGTTTTAAGTGGTTTTTGAATTTTTGTCCCCCCTCAAAAAAAAAGAATATGAGAAAAAAGTTTATTTCTGCCAAATAAAAAAAATGAAATAAATATTAATATACAAAAAAAGGATCTCACACACACACACACACACACACACACACACACACACACACACACACACACACACACACACACACACACTTATATATATTACTTACATAAAATTACGAAAATTTAAAATAATATTTAAATTTTCACGAAGAAAATAGAAAAAAAGTCTTGTTCTTATTTTGGATACAATATTGCTTGAAGTTGAAAATACTTGCTTGCTAACTTCTGAGCATTGTTTTATAGTTCTCAGGCATCAAAAATTTAATTTCAGATTTTTGGTTGGTTGCCATAAATAATGAAAATTCGACTTTCGATTGGTTGCCATAAATAATGAAAATTCGACTTTCAACGTTTTTCTTCAGGGCCATCAAGGGACTTATGAATTGCTTTTTCCATGTCTTCTTTTTAAAAAATATCATTCTGATAAGTAGTTTCTTCAATTTGCTCTTCATCAGAATCAGTTTTCTCATAAGAAGTGGAAAAACTCTGGCAATATCTTTCCAGATAACTTGATGATTTCGGTCCTTGAAGCTAAAACATGTACACTGGATTTCTTCGCTGAACTAGAAATGTTTTGTGTATTTTTCAAATGCATCAAAAGAATCACTCTTTCTACTTTCCTTCTTTCCTAATTTCTTTCTTCTAAAGCATATAATAATTTCAAATTTATTTCAGAGTTTAAATATTTCAGTTCATTTAACATAAATTCAAATATACCTCCACTTGTTAATAAATTGGCATCTCGTTGCACTATGTCTTCAGCTGCTAGACGAATCGGCCCCAACCGATAAAATTCAAAATATTTGCCTATTTTTTTGAAGAAGAGTAACATCCAGGTATTCTGGAAAACCAGTTTTCTTAATTTAAAGAGCATTTTTCAAATATGGCAAATTTAATTTATAAAACTGGTTTGAAAAACAGTCAAACCCTATTTTTCATCTGATCTGTTACTTAAAAGATTTTATGACGAAAAAAATTCAACTTTGTATGATGGTTTTATTTAAGAATAAGAATAGAAATTATATAAAGAGATAAAGGAACAAGGATATAAATCAAAAGAAAAAAATAATTTGAACTTCGTATTTTTATGAAAATATTATTATCAAGTTATTTTAGCTAACTGAAAATATCTAATGTAATAAAGGAAATATTTTTTATGTATGCATATTGATTGATTCTATCATATCTGTTTTGAAATATTCTTTAAATTTTTTTCCTGCATTGACAAATGTTATTTTTATTTTTCACAGCAATTTTCTCTCCTTTTCTAAAATTTAGTTTCTAGTTTTCTAGTTCTGATTTCTTAAATTTGGTCTGTGAATACAATAATTTTCCATCATAAGTAAAAAAAAATTGGTTATAATTTTTTTCGTTATTTATGAGTGATTCTCTAAACATGATTGGAAAAGGAAAATATTTATTTATGGATAAAAAACAACAATTGTAAAAAAGCTGCAAAAGCTGTATTAAATAAGATAGAAGTTTTTTTTAATGTATTGAGTATTCTAAAATCGAAGTAGAGTTTACAGATTCCTGAAGATTTTTAAGCCCTATAAATTCAACAGCAGTTTGCCCTTCTGGCATGAAATGTTTAAAAACACATTTATCCGATCATTTTGCCACGAGAAAAACTCAGTTTTCAATTTATTTTTACGGAAAGAAGAACGAAAATCAATACTGTTAGATTTGTTCCTAAAGACCTGAAATATTTTAAAATGGAAGAAGAGAAAAAAAATTATTTTATTTTCCAAGCGATAGGTATAGGAAGATTCAAAAAATGGGTAAAAACGACAAGATTTCTGTCAGTTGAATATTGATCTGAAGATAGGATTTTAAGTCATAAAGAAACAAAATAAAATTAGAAAAAAGCGACCTACACATCTACATACATATTTTGGTTATGTTTCTGACGGGAACGAGGTTTAATCTCAAACAGTCCAAAGTAATCATTCTAAAGATAAAAGCAAACAAGTTGACGCGTGTTCCAATTGCACTGGGGACGCTTTCTGCTGAATAAGGATTTTTTTCCTTCTTTTGCTTTAGCTTCAAATAACGTTTGCCTTTTTCTTTTCGCCTTTGTGTATAACCATTATGTTGGCAGCCAAACCGCGACAAGTCACTTCTATAGTTTTCCGAATTACGATCGGATTTTTCCACACTTTGATCGAAAATCTACTCCCCTTGTCACATAAAAAGAATATCGTTATTGGTTTAACCCTCTGGGATTAGAGAATCTACGTATTGGGATTTGTGAATCTACGTATGAAAATGCATAAAATAATCGATCGATGCTTGTGTTATTTTCTGTTCCATTTCTTTTAATGAATTATTTACTGAGAGCAGTCACTTGATTTTCCAAACATTTAAGGCCAACAGACTTGTGTTCATAATGCTGTATATGAAGATATGAACAAAAAATAAATATAAAAGAAATTGCATAGTATATAGTATTATGATAAATTTGTGACTTTTGTACAGGAATAGGGAAAAAATTGAGTATTTGGAAAAGTATAATGATGAAGAAAATTCCGGTAAAATAATTTAGGTAATTTGTTATTGGATAATTCCTAAACTTTTGCTTTGAGAAGAGATGAATTTAAAATGAAGTTGATATAATTTATGAAAAGATTTATCACCTTTTTTTGTAAATATAATTTGAAGACAAGGTGAATTGAAAGACAATTTGGCATTGTTTCAGCTTTATTGTAAATAATATGTAAACAAGAATTATGAAATATCAAGATCTTTTAAATAATTGCTTAAAAATAGAAATGGGAAAGGTTTGTACAAAGGCTAATTATAAAAACAAATAAACATCCATTTCTAGATTTACGAAGGAAATTTATTTATTTAGGTAAAATAACTACGCTTATCGCATTATTATTTAAATATTAATGCTGTTTATTATTAAGGTAGTATTTGTGTTATATTTTTGAATTTTACATTAAAATGGTGAATATCCTTTTTTATGTATACCTTAAACTTAACTTTTTTTATCATCATTTTTTATGCAAAAATATTTTTGTATATTTCTCCAGTTTTCGATACAATCCAGAACTTATTTTGATATGGAAATAGACTAGAAAAAGTAAGAGTTCATTAATTACTGGAAGAAAAAATTTAGTGTTTATTTATAACTTTTTAATGAAATATTCCAAATAATAATGCATATTTTCTGAATTTGTTTTCCCTACTAACTTAAAGAAATCCATTTATTTACAACTTTTTAATGAAATGTTCCAAATAATAGTGCACATTTTCTGGAATTATTTTGCTTACTTACTTTGAGAATCCATTTATTTATATTTAATGAAATGTTCTAAAAATCAGTGCATATTTTCAGGATTGATTTTGGCTACTAACTTAGAGAAATCCATTCATTTATTTTTTATAAAATGTTCCAAATAATAGTTCATATTTCCTGGATTGATTTTGTTTTTTAATTTGAAGTCAATTTGTATCTCTGGTTTTTAGTTTTTCTTTGGCCCAATTCAGGATCGGCATTTATAGTTCAAGATCCCTTGATTTATAAAAGAATGTATTTTTTAATATTTTATACTGAATACATGATTAAAAATTACAATACATTATTTATGTTATGAGAAATCAAAATAACATGTTATTTGAGCAATTTTGCGCTTTATTGATTACATAGATATAGAAATAATTAGGCGTGCAAATTTTCTATTGTTTATCATTGTGCTACTAAGCTATGTTCTTGATTTAAATAAAAACCATTTTTGTTTCATCTCTAAAAATTTCAACATGTTAAAATTTGCCTGCTAATTTTTGTAGATAAAATCAATTTTTTTAGTCGTAAACAATTTACCTTCATTTTCTAGACTTTTTCAAAAAAATTGAATGGCATACATCTCATGATTTAAAAATTACTGGAATTTTATACAAAAGTATTTTTTCTTTGTAAAATATTTAATTATGTTTTGCAATTATCAATTACAGTGCATTTTTAAATTTTCGAGATTATGACGTCATATATATTGCTTTCAAATATTAGTATAAATCTTTGTTACTAGTGACCAATGACGGCAAAATAAATTATGATATTATCATAAGACAATTCATAAGCATATTTATTAAAGTTTCAATCCTTCTAATTTATATGATAATCATTATAATTTCTCAAATAGTCGCTGCGAATCCCAGCTTTTTAAATGCCTCAGATGAAATGCTTGTATTTTCAATATGTATAATCTAAATATTTTATTTAATTTGAAAAGGAAAGTTTAAAATATGTTTAAAGAAAATATAATTTAATAAATTACACTACTTAAAAGAGTAAATGTATTTATTTTAACATTTTGAATTGATTTCTAAAATACAGAATTTTTTTTGACTGACTTGGAATATTTACTCAGAATGTTTTTGTAAAATCCAGCTAACTCAAAAGTGAAATAAATACTTAAGGCTACAATAGTGCTCTTTGTAATCTTTCATAAATAATCTTAAAAGTAATTTTTATATGAATCTATAGTTGCTACTGTATGTCTTCTTTTCATTCTAATAACAAGCATAACTCTTACAATAAAGCATAGCACTGTTTTAAAATTGCTACAGGTTTTGAGAATTAGCGCGGAATAGAAAAGGCTTCATAAATTTATTTTTTCTGCAAAAGTTTGGAATTAGGATGATAGACATAGATTCTATGTAATTCAGTTGTTTCACATAGTTTTCCGTTTAGAGAAAAGGAATTGATTAATATTATTAGATAATAAAATAATGGTAAATAGCAGTTTATACGAACTCGTCATTTAATCTAGACTTCAGATTTAATTATCTGATACCAAACAGTTTATTCTTCTAGGAAATATTCTGGGAGTACATATTTAGGTTTTTAATTTATACAGATTTAATAAAATTAACGATTAAATCAAGGTTACTAATTAATTTCTATTTTTTAAATATTTTATGGAAAATCAGTATATACTGCAAATGATAATTCTGTATCGGTTTTCATAATAAAAATTCATGTAAGTGATTATTTTAAATTTCCCTTGTAAGTTTAAAAATGAAATTACTTATAACTTATAACAACAATTACTTATAACAACAGTATAGGCATACCGGTGGAGGCTCTTCTGAAATTGATAACTGCTACTTATGCTTGAATAGTTAATTGTGTCAGAAATATTACAGATGGTTGTTTTAAGTGTTTTAAAATCGAACTCCTTGTCTTAAAATAAGTGCTTGATAAAATGAATAAAATATGCCTTTTTGGGAAATAAATGGATACATGGTTGGATTCAGAACAAATGACGACTGATTTTCTATCTCCTGTCATTAATTGGAAGACAACATATACAACTTACTTTCCGATGCTTTTTAAATGAAATAATAATTGTATTGTACACGTGGTTATTGTTATTTTTACAAGTTTATTAATATTATTATTTAAATTATCATAAAAGTTTCAGAAATAACAACCTGTATTATATGCATTATTATAAAACATCAATTTTGTTAAGAATAAAATCCTCACTTGTTTTCCATGGCTTAAAACTAAAATCGTTGTCTCAAAAATCAATGTTTCCTTTATTAAATAAAAGGAAATTTTCTACGAATAAAACTAGGTGCCAGTGAAATCGGAATTAAAATATATATTCAGAAAAAAATTATATCGTGCATTTCTAATATTTAAAGTTAACTAGTATTTAGTGATATTTTATTACATTTTTTAATTCTTTAATTCTCCTTAGGGAATCTCCTGAAAGTGAAACACTGCTTATAAAAAGAAAAGTATTGATTGAAAATCCCTAACAGCTGTAAACGAAGTTTAACAATAAACACTCATTAAAAGTTTAGAGCGAGACATTTATGAAGATCGCTTTCGATAGCATAATTATACTTAGGAGAAAACAAGCTTTCGCCTAAGCCGGAATTATCGGCTTATCGGGTGATAATAGCGTGTGCCGAGGTAAAGAAATATTTTGGGGAAGTTTCGAATAAAGTATAAGGCTCAAGGTTTTAATCAGAGCTCAACGTTTTTTTAGAGCTTAAAAGCAGTGTGAGGAAAAATTTTACGACATTCTAGTATTTACCGTGATTGAAAATTGTATAAAAATCTGAACCTCGACTGAAAATAAGAAAGCCTTTTGCTTAAAGGCCATAGAGAATGTCGATTCTGATGATATTGCTTGGAAGTATTCACTTGGATCAAATATATTAAAAACAAATTAAGTTCAAAATAGACCCCTTGACACATAGAAAGATCTCTATTAGAAAATTCTGTATCTTACCGTTGTTTTAAAAGGCTTTATTTTTTAATCATAAAATTATTTGATTTAAAAATCCTCTTTCAGATTTTAATTTTTAAGAATATCAGAAATAAAAACAATGAAAGGAATGTAAAATATTTTTCTACTTTCATTCTTGATGTATTCTTATTTTTAGAGCTAGAACGACAATAATTTCAAAGACACGTTGATATAACAGACGCTGCTCAAGATTAAAATGCTTTAATATATAATATTTTTAATGCAAAATTACCTTTTTAATAAAATATTATAAGATATAAAATTCTGCCAATAATTTCTGCATCAAGGGAGGGGGGGAGGAATCTTTGAAAGCGTCTAAGCTCTGCGGTCTTTCATCTTCCATTCAGCAAGATTTAATAGTTAGTGGTAATTAAAATATATGTTGAACTTAAGTGTAAAAGCATGGCAGATTGACTATTCAAGAAATAACATTTTTTTTTACTTTTAAAGGACCAATCACTGAAGAGGTTAAACATACGAAAGTCATACAGGCAATTAATTTAACTCGCATTTAGATTAAATTAGAGTAAGTTAATTTTTTTGTTGAAACTGCAGGTCCATATACGGTAAATTTTCTTGTAAATAAACCTAACTAAAATATATTTGAATTAATAAAGTTATCTAACTTTATGTACTAATATTCGAAAATTTTGAATTTAATTTTTGGAAAACTTAAAGTAGATGCACCTTGATTACAAAATGAAATTTTTTAAAAGTATTTTAAAAGTTAAAAAAAGTGAAATTTTCATTCGGAGAAATTAAATAATTTTCATTTTCCTCTCGTAATAATTTTGGTAAAGCAGTTTTAATGAAACCCATGAAGTGATTAACTTTTCTAATGAAAAAAGTATGACATCATTGTGAGAAATTAAGTTTATATTTAATTGATTTGTAAGAATATGTAATGATAATTTTACATATTGGATTAATATTTGTTTTAAAGTTAAACATTAGCTACTTGTCAGAGAATTCACAATAGTATAACACAAGATCACAATAGCAGGAAATCAGAAGTATTCTACTGTCAAATTGCACTGTTCGACAATAAATATATTTCTATTAAAACTGATGAATATGAGAAATTATTTATAGAAAGAAGGATATTCAATTCTCTCAGACAGCGTGAAATGCCTGGAAAAATTATCCTTACACTTCTTATTGTTCTTTATCTATATCAGTTAAACAAGAGAAAAATTGTCCTTCTATTTGGAAAAATGGGCTCTTTAAAAATATGCAAACGATATTCGTATACGGGGACATTTACGTATTCCTTTTTACATAATTTTCCCTTTTCTGTTTAGAATCTTCAAGTTTTTCGTCTTTTAAATGATTCTTTATAATACAAAATCCTACTGTTCAAAAGTTTAGTCGAATCTAATTAAAGCAATTGGAAATATACGAGACAGATTATTTAGTAATTGTTCCAATAAAATTGAACTTATGGAATTAGATTCTCTATTAAAAATTTATTAAATTTTCATTTCAATTATTAATGTGACAACTTACCTCAAAGAAACACTAATGTGTTTTTTTTTTCAAATTCCTTGATATTAATAATGAAATATGACCACAGAAATTCGAAATGTTGGCGTCTATTTGACTAATATTTACAAAACAATAACAACTAAATAATAGTTAAATTGTTTTTTTGTGTGGCAAATGCTCGTTTCTTAGTTTCCGTTAAAGTATTCCTATTTATTAGCTTTGTTATCTTTCTCTTTTATTCTCTAATTTGGTTGAGTAATTTTGATAAAAAAGTAAAAGCATCTGATTAATAATATCATTACATGTAGATTCTGAGGATTGGAAGTTAAGACTGATGCCAAGACTTCTAATTGTAACACACAGCGTTTTTTTAGCAACCTAACAGAAAACAGACAGATATCAACCAGGTACTGATGTTGCATAAAAATGTGAACATATTATAGGATAATTTTATAAGTAGAGATTGAAGTTTTTATCAAGAACTTTGCTTATTTCCTCAGAAGCCAGCTCAAAACTATCTACTGAGGCTAATAATGCGCGTCATTACAAGGAATACATTCAGAAACATTTGAGTATTCAAAGAATATTGATTGCAATATTTTTATCATCTACAGACAATTCTACTGGTTATTTCACAGAATTTATATTCAAATCTAAAACAAAGTATATTTTATTTTTCGACATGTATAAACAGCTCTTTACAGATCGATAGATTAATTCATCTTAATTTTTGAAAAATGATATACCCTTATTTAAATACATTACCAAGTGCGAACTAAGTCTTTATTATCAAATTAATTAAACATATTATTTAAGTATAAATGTTCACTTGTTCTGTGAAACTTAATTTAATACTGATTTAACTTATTTTTCTCATATTCTTTAAAGCGAACGCAATTAATTTAAAATTAAAATTCTTCATCTGGAGAAATTGTTTTTACATAAGCTGAAAGATTTATTCGCATTTTTCTCTTAATTATGAAAGTTGTGTTTTCAATGGATTAGAAGCAGCATACAATAGTTTGGGATTAAGTTTCTGTTTTTACCACCTATTCCTCTGGACGTTGTTGAAAGATTAAAAGTAAGCACCTATTTAATTGCTTCCTTTCTCTGAATTTCATTCTCATTAAAATGCTACTCAGAGTGCTGATTGCAAAACAAAAACTATAGAAGCGAAGGAAATTGGATCTCTTTGTTTTATCTGAAAAACAAAGACCGATGTAATGAAGGCAATCATGTTACTCAGTTGAATAGTCTGCATTAGCTTGTATTACCTAGTTTCAAATACAACAATTCTTTTCCTTTGGGGCTCTTTGCGGTTTCTTGGACGTTGAAAAAGATATTTAAATCGTTATTTTTCACCATATAAATATTCCTTTAATGATATGGCGGAAAAGGTTTGACTGGAAATCATTCCTGATTGTTATTATTGTAGTTTATTGAATTAGCTTGGGATAAAGAAATTAATTATTATATCGGCTTATAACATTTTCTTTGTTTTTTTAAAACAATTTTAATAATTTTTTTAACAATATGAACAATGTTTAGTATGAATTAAAATAATATTTTTTATTTCAAAAGACTCTTATTATGCAAGATGGCTTTAAAGATATTAATACATAACGCTATGAATATATATGGAAATATTTGAGATTTAATAATAAAATATGATGGGTGTCTTTAATAAGTTACCTATTGATAAGTTCATAAATTATTCCGATCTTTTATAATATATAATGTTTTTAGAGAAAATATATGCACCTTACGGAAGTTGTTTTGGATATTTTGATTGACAAAGTGAATAAAGCTTCTGATTGGTTTTTTACATCGCAAAAAGTAACTATAGCCCTGAGAAAATTGTGTTGGTCAAAATTAAGAAGTTTGATCTGTCTTCAATGAATAATAGAATATTCATTGGAATAACAATTTTGTAAATCAATTTTCATCCTGTTCATGTAAGTTTATGGAAAGTACATATATAGTTGTATTAAGAGCGATATTAACATAAAATAAATATTCTGCAAATAAAAAATGAGTTAATTTCCTATGCTCTATCAAATAATGTTAGTTTTTCTATATTTAACCCAGTTTCTAACCTCAATATATTCCACTTTACACAATCAGGAATTACTAGAAAGTTATAACTTTAAAGTTTAATGTAACCCAAGTAAATAAAATATGTTGCTAATTAACACCAATTATTTTTTCCATGAAACGATCATTAGCTTTCTAAGCTATATTATTGTAGACTAAAATTAAACTAAAGGAATAATAACCAGAAAAAATCAACATAAATTAGAAACAAAGAATAAATATATTCGTCTCTTTTTGTCAAAAAATAGGATTTAAAATGAATGAATTAATGGAAGCAATTCCAGTAATCATTTCACAGATATGAAAAAATCTTATTTCGGGTGCTTTGATAACTATACATATATTATATGTTTAATGATGCATTTTTTCATTTATTAAGCTTCAAATCGCATTTCTGTAAACATTACTATCTATTGTAAATGGAGTTATTCTACAAGAGTACATGACCCATGTTCTCCATTTAAATCTTTAGAAAACATATCAATCATATCATTTCATGGATTTGACAACTGCATAAATACATTAAAACTACTTAGAACTTCCTTTCTTTATATTTCCGATCCTCAAACACCCAGGCTTCTGTTAAACATGGTTATATCAGCATTCGCGTCATGTTAACCTAATAGAATTGTATTCCCAGTTTGACGCTAATTGATTAAGAATCCCTAAATGTTCGATGAAATGTACTTTTGGGTCTCTCCAATACCTTCCATGCTAACTAGGTTTAGATTTACTTGCGATTATACATGATCTTCATTAGGCATGGATAGCGCTGTTATTGGGTGATTCAATTACAGGATCAGCTATACGTAAACAGACAAATGCGAGACATGATAGACGTCAATAATTGCGAAACGTGACGATATGCTATCAAATGCATGTAGTTAATTTCTATGGTAAATGCGAAGGGTATGCATTGCTTCTACGCAGCAGAATCCGGCAAGTCGAAACGGAGCGGTCAAATACGATTTGTTTGCATTAGATCCTGTCATACTTAGCATAGATCCGATAAGCAATTAAATCTGTGATCAAACATGAATTGAAATACCTATTATGAATGCTTACGAGTTGTTGTCGTTCATTAATGCAAGTTTTACTCAATTATAGATTTATGCATCCAGGTGTTTATTTTGGATTAAATCGATAAGTGGTAATATGCTGATAGTCATATATTTAGTGCAGAGTTTGCAATGGATGTATATTAGTAAGAGTCTGATATAAAAATAATATTTGAGTGACGTAAGAATACTGGATGCATTAATATGTTCTTCTTAGAAATCAATAAGTTTATAAGCGAAGAAATTTAAATTTGTACGCTTTGATATTTCCTTATTGAAAGGAAAAAAATGAAATACATAAGATATAGATAGATTTATATTTCTGAAATAATACTTACGAAATAATGCAGCTTTAATGGATATAGTTTTGGAAGTTTATTTTATTTATTTATTTATTTACTCTTGCTTCAATTTTGTAAAACCTCTTCATATCAGGGAAGTATCAATCAAAAATTTAAGATAAGACACATAAATTATAATTTCAATTAAAATTCTATTAAAAAAAGCCAATTAAGCGAAAATAATTTTTCTTTACAATATTTCATATCTAATGTTAAGTTCTGCGAGAGCCTTTAATTCAGAATTTTATAAAATGAATTAATCATGAAATAATTTTAATCATTATTCTTTGGAAGTCGAATTCTCTTCTTTACAATTAGTTTTTTGATGCATTATTATTAATTCTTGAATACATTGAATTTGCCATAATTTATAAATGAGCCTCATTTTGCATTTTAGATTTTAAAAAAATTACTGCTCACAAAGCACATTTTAGAAGTGGAAAAATTTAATTTTCGCTTACGTTTTTAAATTAATCAATTAGGTCACAAAATAACTACTAGTCATGTTACAGATGAAAACAAAATTCTTATTTTGATGTATTATTATTAATTCTTGAATACATTGAATTTACCATAATTTACACAGGAACATCAATTTGCAATTTACCTTTAAAGAAAATACTGCTCATAAAGCACATTTTAGAAGTGGAAAAACTTAATTT
>JAOUZG010047704.1:1620962-1634559 GCA_026289955.1 Argiope argentata | reverse complement strand
GTCATGTTACAGTTGAAAACAAATTTCTTTTTTTGATGTATTATTATCAGTTCTTGAATGCATTGAATTTACAATAATTTATACGTGAACATCATTTTGCATTTTAGATTTAAAAAAAATACTGCTCATAAAGCACATTTTAGAAGTGAAAAAACTCAATTTTTGTTTACATTTTAAAATTAATCAACTAGGTCACGATATAACTACTAGCTATAGCTATTTGACAGTGGAAAACAAATTACTTATTTCCTAGTGACATTAAAGAACTATTATTTCAATTGAAAAACTCATTTCGAACAATATGGGACTGCAAATATCTCTTAAGACGTAAGGAGGGATTTTGATAAATTATGAGAATAACTTCAGAACAATTTCTTCTCGGTATTTTCTCCAAACATTTCTTCCTAACCATAAAAAGAAGAAAAAAAATAGAATTCCGAGTCCAATAATCTATTTTGAGATTATCAGGAAAGGAAAATTGGAGAGTAATTTTTCCTTGACTCCAAAATTGATTGCTGCGAAACCTAATAATGTCAAAAGCGAGAGTCTATTGTTCTTATAACGCCGTTTAACATTCATCTTGAGTGTAACATGGTTGGATAAAAATGCACCTTAAGTTTTCTTTACTAAGGTAATAAGATTAAACCAAGGATGCTAAAAATATAGTACAAACAGATAAGATAGATCTTCTAATCTGCCAAGTGAGTATTTATTGGCAATCCAAAGTTTCATCCTTGAATATCATCTTTATTTTATCGTTAATAAACGGCAAGGGAGTTCCAAAGAGGGACTAATATATCAAGAGTTGTTGAACAGCTGCGTTTTCATAGTTGCAAGGTGCTTACTAGTTGATTTACGCGAAGCTTATTCTTCAAGTGAGTTATTAAACTTCGGTTCGGTGTGGGGAAAAAAATAAGGCTCGTAAATGTTCATCGTATTTTTCTTATATTCATCTTGGGAATGTAACCGGAGTTTAACGGTCGAGATTCTGAAGTAAAAATGCGTTGGGGGAAAAGCTTTATAAATCCTTAGGGTTGCTTGGGAAACGCCTTATGTGGAAGTTAGTGCATTTGGGGAGGGCCTATGAAAAAGACAACAAATGAATATTGCACATTATGGTAACTTTCTAGAACAGCTGTTGTTTGAAGAATTCTTTCTATGCTGTACCAGAATTTCATTTTTATCTGTGAAGACTTAACTGCTGTTGGAATTGCGGTTAAGGACAAGATATCAAAAGTGAACCAATAAGCTACTGCTGAGTCTGTTATTCAATTATCTGAACATGCTGTCATATTAAGAGTAAATCAAAATTGTGAAGTAAAATTTCGTAGGGGAAATGCTTTATAAATCTTTTGGGTGCTTAGAAGACACTATCTTTTGAAATTAGAGCCTCCTGGGTGCTCCTAAAAATTATGACTAAAAGAGACGAAATTAGCAATTGGTTAACTTACAAGAACAGTTGTTTTTTGGAGTGCTACTTTTGCATTTTTTGCCGGTGTCCTGCCACAGAG
Organism: Argiope argentata; assembly: GCA_026289955.1. Lineage (NCBI taxonomy): Eukaryota > Metazoa > Arthropoda > Arachnida > Araneae > Araneidae > Argiope > Argiope argentata. The sequence goes on along the minus strand of JAOUZG010047704.1, from coordinate 1,633,048 downwards.
GTAATGCTTCTTCCTCGTCATTTAGGCATCCTGGATTCGAGTCCCGGTCATGGAATGGTTTTTCTTTTGTGTACTATGTGTGAGATGTATGAGTGTGCCCCCCTTGTATAAAGGGGCTGTGCAAGCGAATGTGATGAGTGTTTTGATAAGTCGTACTCTTCTCCCTAGTTGGCGTTACTTCAAAAACAAGAGATGCTCATTCGAGCCAAAATTACTGATGGCCGTCAGCGTGTTATGTCCATGGCAAGTGCCATTAGTAACAACAACAAAAACAACAGAATTTGCTATTTATTGTTGAAAAAACATTGAATTAAACAATGAAAAGGATATAAAAACAACCAGTAGAAGTTTTTAGTAAAATAAGAAATATATTGGATATAAAAATATCTAGAATATATTATTTGAGATCAAAGTTATATACATTTTCCTCACTGAACATATATCCTGTTAGGATACATTTATTCGATTACGTCTGATTTTAGCCGGCTTTCTGGGGCAGAGGTAGCGTGTCTTCCTCGTGTTTTGGCAGTACCGGTACGGGCATGGTTGTTCTTCTGTATGCTATCTATGAGATGTGTGAATGTACCCCCCTCTGTAAAAAGGGCTTGTTCAAACGAACGTGGTAAGTGTATAGCTAAGTCGTACTCTTGGTCCTATTTGGCCTCTACTTCAAAAACAAGTGAAGCTCCTTTCGGCTTAAATCTTCTACTGTATCAGCGGGAGGTTTGTGCAATATGGCAAGTGCCATAAGTAACAACAACGTCTGATTTTAAATATCTATTCAAATCTTATGCCCAAAAGAAGGAAATCCAACCTTGGTGGGAACACATTAAATAACAAAAAGTTTTGTAATGTAAGGAGAATGAAGATAAAAGAAACGTTCAGTTAGCGAATATCAGATAAATAATGTCCACACTTAGGGAAAGAGGCTCTTTTGATGAGCGAAATGACCATCTTTCTTTAAATCGTGCTGCAATTGAATTGCGGAGACAGAATGAACCTCCTGAGGTCTCCAATGGTCGTCTGTGTTTTGTCTATGGACATATCATATTTTTACCTTTGAAACAGTTTAAATATTTCTGAATGTGTGCTTCAAAAATTGTTTTTTTTTTAGCTATTTTTGATAAATTCTAAAGATATATTTTTAGTTTGATGTTGAGTAACATGTCCATGTTATATCAGGTGAAGGCTAGACTTAAGTGTAAAGCTAATTTTTCTTCTTGGATGCTATGCCATGGGAAAGCCGTGCGGGTAATGCTAGTTATTTATATAATACAATATGAACTAAATAAATGATAAAAGTTTGAGATTTGGAAAATTTCTGAACTTGCTTTTTTACATCTAGTTTACTTGACAATAAGCAGTATACCATTGTTATAAATAATGTATTTTTAATTAGTTTAACAACAAAATAAACTTTAAAGTTTTGTACATTAATATTTAATCATTTACTGGATAGTTGTGATTTCTTTATATAAATTTATGATAAGTAAAAAGATTTAATTACATTGATAAATTATTTTTGATTCAGCTTACCAATATTTGATAAACAAAGGATGATGGATAGTTAAGTCATTTTATTTGTTAGATATTTGCAAGAATAATTTTCACATCTAAGTTTTCAGTGACAATATATAAGTAAAAAGAAATTCTTCCAAAAGGCTTTTAAAAATTATTTTATTCTTAGACTTTTCAGAAAATTTCCCACAGTGGTCATTTTTTACTTTTTTTCTGGACATCGGATAGTTCTTTTATTAGCCTAGTAGCGAAACATCGAAGTTAGTTCAATCAGGGAGGGAGTTGAAATTTGAAAATGGAACAAAAAATTCTTTTAAAAAATACGAACCCTCTCTTTTTTACCCCAGAATTCTATCCAAGAACATCGAGTTTTTTTTAAATCTATTTTTTCAGTTCTAATAATCGTGATCTGAGGCTAAAAAATAAAATACGTCTATTCGTTTTCATATTATTTCAATCCAGAGAATCTTTAATATACAGAATAAACGAATAATTCTGACATATTGTTATCTTGAATTTTGAAAACGATCTCTTCCTGCAGAATTCTATTCTTATAATGATTTCCCTACGGTATATGAGTCTCAGAAAGAAACAAACTAGCAGAAAAATGCAGGAAAACGTAAAAACAACGTGCATCACTAAGAGTTGTATATACTCTCTGGTTTGCGATTCAATTGTTGCTGTGCAAACATTTTTTCTGTTTTTTTTTCTACCTCACGTTTATTATTCTACTTTATTTTTTGTAGTTTCTCAGCTCGTTTCGCAGATGGGAGTGGAGTGGTGTATTCTCCCCCTCCCCTTATTTGATTGTCCGTATAGGTATTACATAGAGTCGAGCCGAAGTCTCTTGCAGAAATCATTGAATCCTGTATGACTGGGAAAGGGGCAAAAGAAAAAAAAAGATAAGGATATCATAAAAATAATCCGGAGGATGTTCGGAGAGTAGAGAGAGGAGTACGGAGGCAGAGAAGGAGAGAAAGAGGAGAAGCAGTTGCTGGGGTAAGTAAACAAAAGGCACTTCTCCTTCTAGAACGGGAGATCCAGGAGAAGGTTCTAGAGAGGAAAAGGAAATCTGGAAGGAATTAGTTAGGATGAGATTCCAAACTGGCTCGAGATTGAGTCAGGCCTACCAGATTGAGAGAGCTTAGATAGAAATGGAGCATACAGAAAAAATGGCTAGGGGTTAATCGAACATTGCACAAAACGATGGTCTCAGAGGAAATGTATTTTTCAAAAAAGGAAAATAGGGTAGCTAAAACTGAATGTACAAAATTTGATTTATTGAGTTTGATATAAATTTAAAAGTTATGTATATATGTATTCTGTAGCTTTATTATTTAGTTAGGTTGATGTCATTCATATTTACGTTAGTGATGATTGCTAATTCGTGAATTATATTCAAACCTATTCTGTAACTTTATTTTTGAGTTAGGTTCATGTCATTCGTATTTCCGTTAGTGCTGATTGCTGTAGTTCGTGAATTATATTTGAGCTAATTCTGTAACTTTATTTTTGAGTTAGGTTGATGTCATTCGTATTTCCGTTAGTGCTGATTGCTAATCCATGATTTATATTCGAGCCTATTCTTTTTATTGAATTTCATTTTAATCAGTTAACTGCTTTTGACGCATGGGATCGTCAATGAAAAAATACATTTTGAATTATAACGGGTTTATTTAATGACAATTATTATATTTATAATTAATTATTTATTATGTTTTATAATAATCAATGGTACTTGGTGAGTTGCCACCGCAGAAGAAATAAATATGGAAATAAAGTTTGAAATTTTAAGTAATTATCTTGTTTAATTTAGATTAAAAGTTAGAATGATATTTATTGTCTTCTCGACAATGATTTCATACGTTAAAATTGAATTATATATACATTTTCCCCCATTTTTTCAGTATTTATTTACTTTTCTCGAACAGTAGGTTTTGTTTAAAAAGAAATATTTTGATGAACAAAATATTTCTTCTATATTTAGAAACTTAATAAAAGTCTTGAAATTTAAGACGATGATGAATAAAATGGAATCCCAAAAATCTAGATAATAAATTTTAATTTTTTTTTTTGCTGTTTTCTCTCTCCCACAAAAAGTTCAGAATTTGAGGAAAATATTAATTATCTAATCTGTAAATCTATTGAAATTTACTTATTTCTAAGTAAAGACTCACCAAAAGGGGAAGAAAATTTTAAACCTTTTTATTCTAAATCTGCTGGTTTACTGCTAAATGTGATATTTGAAAATTTCTTTGATCGAAATTGAAAATTAAATGCAAGTGGAGTTTTATCAGTTTTTGATACAAAATGAACGAGCCAATCAACGAATAGTAGCGCAATCAGTAAAATGTTGTTTCAATTCTTGTAAAAATCAAAACAAATTCGGTAAATTATTTAAATTAATCGTAATAATGATTTAATAAAAAGAAATTAAAATAAAATATTTCTTTGTTGACCTAAATAGAAATGATGAAAATGTTTTATATTGCTTATTTATGTTATTTTATATATTCTTATATACTTTTTACTTTATTTTTACACATATATCAATTTATTTTTTATATTTAAGCAAAAATTATTAACTACGTATATAGGTAGTACCGTTATTAATGAAAAACAACAGTACTTCAGTGTTATTAAGAAAGTTTTCATGAAAGGAATTGTTTGGAAGTTATTTGGATGGTTTTATAACAAAATCTTTTTATTGTTAATTTGTTGAGAGGCGTGGGAGAAGGGAACGGAAGACATTGTATGTATCATACTGGTACTCCTATATTATACAACATCACTCATCCTATTGGTGCAATTTAGACACCCTCATTTAAATAAACGGCAGTTTCTCTTTAAATACTTGAGGAACAAATCTTTTATCATAATAATGTCTAACCATTTAATGGTTCAAGACTTGAGTAAGTAAAAATACTATTTTAATAAAAGACATAAGGGATTGTTCAATTTTCATTCATTTGATACCATTATGCTATTTTTATATAACTAGATTTGTTTCTTGTTTTTAGAATGGAATTTTGCTATCGATTTTTCATTCCTTTGACAGTTAGAATTTAAATTTTGCACACGTGTTTTTTTTTGATGATAATGCATCATTTTAATGTTTTCAGAGCTTATTTATATCGTTTAATAAAATAATATAATGAAATTTTGATAAGTTACCACATAAGTAACAATATTAGATATTTGAAAATATTTGACAGTATAAAACAAGCATTGTTTCTATCACATCCTTCCATTGTATTTTAATTACTACTTTTTATTTGTTGGATGGCTCAATTTTATAAGTAAACAGGATCTGTAGAAATATAAATATTTTTTGATACACTCTAAACGTATGTACAGAGCTCTCAAGAATTGCTGAAAGATATTAGCATTTCTTATTTCTATTAGGAGTTTTATAATATAAAAATGCACTTTTGCGTTAAAGATACTATAAAGCGATTTGTGAAATGTAAAACAGAATTACATTCTAAAATTTAAAAGGAAAAATATTCATACCATTATAAGAAAGGCTTATCCGTAGAGGATATATTCTCAAGATAATGGAGTTTGCCATCAGAGTCTGCACATTTTCAGACAACTAAATTGCGTTTAAATTCCTGAAGGACTCAAAAGCGATATACTTAAAACGTTTCCTGAAGACTGCTGATGTAGTGGACTATAATAGCTTCCCGTGAAAATGTTAGAGGAAACAAAGAAACAAGTAAAACAGCCTATTAAAGTTAAAGGATTGTTGGGTGAAAAAAAACAGAGTTTATGGAATTTAAAATGACGTAAAATAACTAATAAAATAAGACAATGGCCAAATTACAATTTCTCAAATAAGTTTTTAATCGTTTTTTAATGTTAGAGTTTTTCCGTCATTCAAATTGTTTAAATGTTCCTCTTATCTAGAAGTTTAGAGCTCAAAACAATTTATTTCATTCAAACTTCCAATAAATTCCAGGAGATAAGCATGCATAAACAGACTGTTTTCTAATCTGTAATCAGTAACAAAAATATCCACAATATTATTATGCACAACTTAGTATTCTTGAGTACGCTGTTACTACAGTTAAAAAAGGTTGATAAAAAAGAATTTTTTAAATCAATTAATATTCTGTTTTCTGAAAAATGACTCTAACTCAAAAATTAAATTTCATTAAGCTGAACCAGTCTTAAATAGTCCTGAATAAAAAATAGTTCTGAAAACGCCGGTAATCGATATTCTCAATAATGAAACACTAGTAATCGACATTCTCAATGATGCAATTCTAGTAACCGACATTCTGAATGATGAAATCATAGTAACCGACATTTTGAGTTATGAAATTCAAGTAACTGACATTTTGAATGATGAAGCCCATTAATTGATATTAAAAATTATGAAATATCAGTAATCGACATTTTGAATGTTAAAACGATATATTTGTCGAAGAAATTTTTAAAAAATTTATGGAATTTTGTTTCCATTCTTAAAGCATGTATTTCGGTGAAACATTGCTTTATCTGTGTTATCAGCATCAGGTGACGTTATTTATAGCTTCTTTTTGGTGTTTATATTTTCTCTTTCTGATTGGGACGTAGCAGGGCTATATTATATTTCCACACCAAATAAAATAATCATTATAGAAATAATTATAGAGCTATAAAGAAAAATACCAAGCAATTCTGCCCTGATGCCTGACAACTTGAAGTTTTTTTAAAATTTCAACTATGTAAGAGAACTGTGAGTCATAAAATTTATAAAGTGCTTTTTAAAAGCACTTTTTATTTAAATCATTGCTGGAGCTTTATAATGATTTTAGGGAACTCTCTAAATTGAATGTGGCTGAAAGCTATCCTTTTTGCTATTATTAAGTTGGAGATTATCAACAGTTTAATTGCGATGAGGAATACATTTCCATATTTCTATATTTAATTTCAGAGGGACACTCAAAATTTATTAAATTGACTTTTTTTACTTCGCTATTATGTTGAAATAATTCATTCTTTTACGTTAATGCACTTTATTATTTTTGCCTTTGCCTTTTTTGTTCTTTTATTCGCTCTCAATACGCATTCTTTTCAATTCAAAGAATAGGTAGAATTCAGATCGTTAAATTTCTGAAATTTAAAACTTTCATATCCATTCGAAGAAATTCTGATAAAAATTAACATTTAAATAAACAGTTAATCAACATAATTATCACTTCAGGTAAATCTTCAGATTGATGGTACCAGTGAATTTTGTCAATATTTACGTCGTACTAAAAGCTTTGATAAAAACTAAGAAATTACATTTACTAATGAAAACTTATAAATGTTAAAGATTTTATTTTTAACGTAACATATTTAGAAATCATTGTAGTATAGGCATCATTTATTGAATCTCCTTTTATCAATGAAAGAAAGTCTTTACTTATGATTTTATATTTTTTTTTCACTCTTTTCAATATCACGAATTTCCATTTCTTGATTTGAAATCTGAAGAGAATACAAAAATAGGAATTGAAAATTGTAAAGCATTCTTTTCCCAATATATTTTATGTATGATAGTTAATAAAAATGTTGCTATTCGAAAATCACATATGAAACTACATTTCTGGCATATATAATTGAATTTTTTTTGACTAAAGGAAAATAAATAGTCAATACTAAATAGTTGCTTCACTGCTTATAGAATAATAATTCTTGATGCTTAAATTGAAAATTATAAGGGAACCTAAAAACTTTATTCTGGGTCGGAGGAACAAATAATTTGGCTAGAATAAGTGATTTTTTATGAAAAAAATAATTCATAAATTTTTACTTGCGTATTTGAGTAATTCAGTAAATAATTTAGTTGTTGTTTCTGATGGCACTTGCCATGGGCCAGCTAGCTGAGATAGTGTTTTAAGCCTAATTGGCGTCTCTTGTTTTGTAGTAGCGCCAACTAGGACCAAGAGTACTTTTGCTACTCACTCATCATATTCTCTTGCACAGCCCCTTTTTACAAGGGGACACAGTCACACACCTTACAGATAGAGCAGAGAAGAACAACCATGCCCGGAGCGGGACTCGAACCCGGGACACACAGATTAGGGGGAAGAAGTGCTATCCCTATGCCAGGACGCTGGCAAAAAATAACTCAGTTAATGGGCCTTGGTAAAAGAAATTTAGATTAATTGTTAGGAGACTAGATCTTTATCAAAATTTAAAAATACATATTGTTTCTCCTAAATAAATAATTTCATGTTCTCTTAAACTAAAGAGGATATTTGTGAAGAAAGTTTCACCATCGATTGGAAAATTGTTACATTTTACCATATTTTTGAATTATTAATGCATTTTTAGGTATTCAAATAATGAATTTTAAGCTGGAATATATTTTATTAACTTCAAAGTTATCGTTTATTATTTTGTGCTACATTCCTACACTGAATTAGAGTTTTGAAATTGTGCAGGAACTTTTTACATCAATTAAGGAAAATTTACATGTTTGCATACTATGGAATTACTATGAATTATTCCTATAACACTCTAGAAAAATATTTTAAGCACATCTTAAATAAATGAATACTTTATATCTTTAATTACAAATGACACTAATGCTGAATAAGTGTTTATATCCTTTACACAAAGACAAAAAATTATATATGTTACCTGATCCTTGAAACTGCTCATTTTTTGTCAGTCATGAGCTCTCCTTTGGATTATATGACTCTCATATAGCAGTGTTTTTTGCCTGAAAATAAAAGCTATAATATATGACTCCTTAGAAGCTCTAAAAATATTTCAAATCATATCTTCTTATGTCTTGAAAAAGGGTAAAGCACTTTCATGAGTATCAGCTCAATTCCCTGTCTTTCGAGAATATCTAGGATTTCGTTCACCAGTAGTCTAAAGGTAGTCTGAAATTTGCATTGCTTTGACTTAGTCAAAGCTCTAATTGGTAATCTAATAGTAATATGAAATATGGACTATTTTGACAGAGTTAAAATTTAAAAATTCGTTTTTTAAAGATATGCATTACTTAGAAGATTGGAAATCTATTATTAAAACCTCTTTACAAAACATATTTCTTACAGTTTCAATAGAAAGACCCTAAGATCAGTATGAATGTGTGGTGGAGAAATACTCTCAACATTTGTTACAAATCTTAGTATAAGTTCATACGGTATACTTAAAAAAATTCTACATTAAAAAATGTTTTTTTTAATCGAGTTTATATTTATAAGACCTAGATTCTTTCTACTTATATTATTGTCTATGTCCCAATTTTATCACCATAAGATTTCTTTCCGTTAAAGCGCAAGAGAAACTAAAATAGAAATTATAAAAATTTAGGAATCAAAAAGGATATTACAGAAATTAAGAAATATATAATTGTTTTAAATAAGCTAACATTTAAGAGTTCAGAATAATTTATAAGTTCAGAATAATTTATAAAAAATGTTGAAGTATTAATTATGAGTTAATTGTTTTCGAAGTTTTATATTAGTTTTGAAATTTAAGTTCGAAATATCACTTAAACTGTTAGAAAGAAGAGGCAATTTAAGATATCGCGGTATTTAAAATAAGATAATTTTCATTTAATAATTATCTTATTTAAATATTTAAGATAATTTTAAAATTAACATCTTATAACAGTGTTTCTAAAATTTACAGAAATCTCCTTTTATATCATTTTAGTCTTTTCAAAGTATTCGCAGATATTAGATAAAACAGTTACAATCGTAAACCAAGACGCATTAAAAATCAAAGAATAAAAGTAAATATATATACATATATATAGGAAAGCTTTTTATAGATGAGTGCAAGGGCAAAAGAACGAAAAGACTACAAATTTCTTAAATTATCAAATAACAGAATTTAAACTTCATGAATGATTGAACAGAGTTTTACTCGTTAAATATATTCATGAGTTTCTCATTGTCTCTGAATAAGTTTGCCGCCACCACAGCGTTTATTTTCAGATCTGGTATTTTCAAACTACGTTTTTTTAAACTTATGAAAAGAATTTAAAATTACTGTAAGAAGCTTATATTTTTTTCAAAAAAAAATAATCCTGAAGTCTTTATCTTGCTTGAACAAAAGACCATTTCACTTATTTCTAAATTTAAAAATTCATAATAGAGCTTGAAAAATGCCTTGTTTTCTTTTCTTTTCCAGCTGCGTAACTAACGATGAAAAACAACCAGATTTACGCCACAAGAATCCACAGAGCATTAAACCTAGTAACTGTTGAATAAATAAAACCGCTCTCCAACCATCTGTTTAAATGTTTAATGTGGATTATTTTCAACTTTTGATAAATACGCGCCACACTAAATAATGAATACTCATGATAGTTGTATTCAACGAAATAAGTAGTTTGCTATGTTTTTCGCTAACCTAATTCTGACAACTTTTCCGGTTACGTTGGTAGTGTGACAAATAAAGACGTTATAAATTATTCCACAGAGCAGAATAATCTATTTATTCAATTTTGAAAATACAGCTGCAGTTCCTCTTTTGCTTTTACAAACAATTATTGTATTGTTAATTTGGTAAAAATACATTGCGATATTAGAAAGCAGTATGATGATGGGCGTTCTACTTAAACTCACCAGACGCTTTTTGACCTTCAAGTGCCCTGAACGATGAAATGCAAATGAGCCATTATGAAAGCAGTTACTGTCATTTTATTAACCCAATTATCTTCAAACTCTATTATGCTTTTTCTTGGGAACGTTTACTGCTATAACAAAGGAGAACACAGAATTGATCTGAAAGCTTTTGCATTTTGTAGAGTCATATCTTAATTGGATTAATATCCTAAATATTATTTTTTTGTTATTCTTTTGTGTGGGAATAAGAGAAATACAAAACAATGAAGAATTTTGAATTCGCATTTGGAAAAAGGCAAAATACATTGATTTTCACTTATCTGTTTGTCCTCGTATTTGAAGGCTTCACTATTTTGATCATTCTTGAATTCGTTATACCCTTAAATGCTTCTCATATTTCTATGAAAGTAAAGGGACAAAAAAATCCTGAGATAAAAAGAAAGAAAATTTTGAATTGTTTCAATATAAAAAATTAGTTGCCTGTTATACTGATACTATTTCCTTAATTTTTTAAATTTAACTTTCACACTAATTTAACTTTAACTTAACGTTAACTTAAACTCAACTTTAACTTAACGTTAACTTAAACACAACTTTAACTTAATGTTAACTTAGAATTTAAGTAACGTTAAGTTAAAGTTAAGTTTAACTTAAATCAATGTTCACTTAACGTTAACATAACTTAACCACTAGAGTTTCTTTTTAAAAAAAACTTTGGCTTTCTAGCCACCTACACATTTAAAAATTTGTTTATGAAACTATATATACATATTTCTCTCTTTCAAATCAGAAGAAAACGATTTACTGAGAAGTAAAATTTTGTGGAAATGTCCATTAAATGTTTTTAATATTTAGACATCAAAACTGAATTTATTATTAGGATCTTTCCCTTTAAATAACGAGTCAAATAAATTTTAAATGTATTTGAAGAAGAGGTATAATTATCGATTTAGGAATAATTATCGATAATTAGAGGTATAATTATCTATAGAGGCTGAGGTATAATTATTGATTTAAATTTAATGGATTTTATTGATTTAGTTTTGATATCTATAAAACCCTTTTAATGATAAATGCAATATTTCTCTTAACTTATATTTTGATTTCCTGTGAAAAAGCAAATGAATTATTTTTATTTTTGAAATGAATTTCACTTGTGTCCTTGATTTTAAGCTGATGAAATAATAAGAAATTTTTGATAAATTATTATATTTAGATATAAATCAATTAACTGAATAGTTGAAATTTTGACTGAACTAAATCCTATGCTAATAAAATTATTTTTCCGTCTAATTTTTTGTTTTAAAATGGAAGAATGTTAAGATAAGTTTTATTAAATGCTTACTATTATTTAACTAAAAAATAAGACCCAAATTATATTTTTTAAATTTTTTTCTTCTTTTTAATAAAAAAATTACTGACATATGAAGAAAAAATTAAAAATTTGCTTCGTAGAATGAATACTTTCTGTTCATTAAAATTTTTATTTAAATGATGCCATTCTGTTTATGTAAGTATGAAATACTTTATTTGAATTTTCACTTGCATCCTAATTTACTGGAGCCCTGAAATTTTGTACAAACTTCACGATAGTTAAATCTTTTAATAGTTTTAGGATTTTTAATTACTAATAAAGATATTAATGTATTTAAATATTGATCGTATATTGTTGTCGCAATGTAATTCTAGATATATTAGCATTTTAATTTCATAATGAAGAAATATGAAATGTATTAAATACTAGAAAATAGAAGACAACAAAAATGAAAAGGTTTTAGACGTGTTTTTATAACTGTCATTAAGAGTAGAAAATACTGGTATTTTTAGTGGTAATGAAGAAACACTATAAAAATTTACACAAGAAATAAGCCAAGGAAAAAGTTTTTCGACGTTCAATAAAATTAAAATGTACTGCAAATAAAGATATATTGAAATTATAGTTAATTAAAATTAATTCAACTGTGATTTTTAATTACAGAAATTCACAAAATTTCAGTTTTTTTT
>JAOUZG010047704.1:1608003-1620562 GCA_026289955.1 Argiope argentata | reverse complement strand
TCTCGCAAACACACACACACACACACACACACACACACACACACACACACACACACACACACACACGGAAGATGGTTTCGAAGACATAGAAGTAACTTTGAATTTTTCAGCTTGTTTTATTCCATCACGGGAAGCAGGTATTATGTACAAGCAAAAAGCGACGAGCACAACACAGAACGACAGAAAACGGAATGAGAAAAAGCTTATGAAATTTTTATCCCAGCGAATATATACTTTTAGATTTTAATAGGAATCTTTGACGCATGTCAATCACATCCACAGCTCGTTCAAGGGAATTATAGGGATCTTTTTATTGAATATGCTTACCTCGACGATTTTTATTCCTTCACTCGGAGTGTGGGACTTAGTGGGCGTTTAGCTGATTCAGCAATTTTACAAAGTTTCTGTTAAATTTATTAACTAGAATGAGTGGAATAGATCAGTAAATAAGATAATATTTTTAGAATGAAGTTACTACCATCTAAATAAAGATAAAAATTTGAAAAAAAAATTATGACTTAATAAAAGTTTAAAATATCATTGCATATATATGCATGTATTGTAAAAAAATATATTGGTAAAAAAGGACTTTTTATTTTTCTTTCAAAATGGTTTTCATGTGGTTTGTGTCATTGGGATATTGTTTAATTTAAAATGCAGAAATGTGGCAAATTAAAATTTTAAAAAATATCTCATTCGATCGCTTAAAACATTTTTTTAAATAATTTTTTTCCTAAATTACATGCTTCTATTAAAAATATATATCTTCAAAAATAATAATTTGTCATGAATCGTGGGGTTAAGATAGGATTATAGTTTTATTGAATATTTAAGTAAAAAAATTCTAAGGGAAAAAGAGCTGAAAGAAAGGAATTAAATTACATCGTATAATTTTATACCAAATCCAATTTTCCAATACCCACGTCTTAGTCGGTAAGACGCTGACTTAAATGTCAAAGATTTTATTTGCATGGAGTCACTTTTTTTGTTCTCACAGCTACATGATTAATATGTCTGGGAGATTGGTTTTGGGACAAAGAGTTTTAAATTTAAAATGCAGTTTAAAGTCAAGTCTGCAATCAATACAAGTTTTGAAATACAATATTTTCACTTATTTTGCTCCTTTTTTCAAACCTACATAATTCTCAGACATGCTTAAAATAACTCCTATTCTAATTTTCTCCCTCGTACTTGCAAATAATGTAAATAAAAATTATTAATTTGAAAAAAAATATCTATAACTCTTATATAGGAATAATTAATTTGAATTGAATGCATAGTACTAATAAATAATTTTTTATCCCAAAGTACTGAAACTGCAAATAATAAAATTTAAAAATAAGCTGCAGTTTCATAATACAGTGTTTAACATTGGATTAAATATAAAAGTTTAAATATTTGTCGAATCAAGGGAATCTTTTTGAATCTAAACACAACAATAGAGCGTATTGTTAAGAATGATAGTTAGAAATATATATTTTTTAATTGTGAACGTTAGGAAAAAATTCTCCCAGTAAGTTAAATATTTATTGTTAAACAATAAATATTGTCTTGTTCAGGTTTTGTACGAGTAGTGATAAATCCCATTTGATTTAGAAAAACTAATCCTACAATAATGTCCGTGAGTTAAGAACCAAAATGGCGTCAACAATGTCTAATACCACTTACTTGTTGCGATCAGATGAGAACCAGACGTTGGCGTTCAGCAATTTCAAATAAATCTCTCCATATTGTAAATATTTAATTTAACTTAATGCTTTGTATTAAGTTACATCCTTTTTTCAGACACTGAATACAGAAAGAGAGGAAAGAGCTCTCCATAATAAAACGGAAACTGATTCAGAATTATGGTAAATATTTTACTTTACCTTTTCCTTAGAATCAGTACAATAGTCCAATAGTCTAGACAACTAAACCATTAGGAATTAGCTCCTGGCATTAAATTAATTCGTCTTCTTCTAATCAAATCACTTAGTAGATAATTTCATGTAAAAGCCTATCACATTTCATTTCTCCATTTATGATGATTGAGGTTATTACTACTGAAGAAAGCTTAAGTAAGCCTAACAGCTGTTGAAAGACAAAGCAGATGTTTCTTCTGAATGACTGAAAACAAAAACAAAAACCCAGTATATTATTACTCCTTGTTTTTCCCGTTCTGACTTAAATTCAAACTTCATTTTTTAAATTTCCATTTTACACAATTATTTTGCAATTTAATTTAATCGTAAGATAAAAATTAATATACAGGGTGTCCTCAAAAAGTAGAACAAGTTTTTATTTTCCTAAACACTGCACAAAAGCATGCACATCTAATTGTAATATTTCATTAAATAAGATGGAAAATTGTGTGAAAACTATTTTGCTTCTTTAATGAAAAGAATAAAGTTTAAAAAAATTAAAATTTTGTAATTCTTTAGAGATTAAAAGTATCGGTTAGTGAAAAGTTTTTCTTACATTCCTATCCCCCAAGGGGGCACCTCGAAATAAGCCTGAGATGCTTCCAGCGTGGTGGTTGGATCTCGCCACCCTGGAGAGTACACTAATAGGGTGGGTAAGCTCTTTCCATTGATGACGGGACGTACTTCCCTATTGAAGAAAGGAATCGAAGAAAATTTTTATTTTAAAGAACAAAATAAAAATTACGGATAAACTGCGATTACTTACAGAAGTAGAAAACAGAAAATTTTGCTAACATTTAATTTCTGCTTAAGAGCATTTGATTTAGATAAAAAAAATTTCAGATACTCTTATATTTTGCCTAAAAGTGCCTAAACTAGTTCACCATACAGCGTTTCTTTGTAATTTATAAACGCGTTTTTAATTTGTTTTGTAGTATTATCTTTGCACATTTCTGCATTCTCTGAAATTGACTACAAAATTATTCAAAACGAAAACTGCGTATATGGAAACACAACCGCTTGAACTAAAATGAAGATGAAAACTACTGCCATTTAATTTGTGGCTTTTAGAACTTATCCGAAAGTTTAACTTTAGCTTGTTAAGCTAGAAGCTTTGATGTTTCATACAGCTGTAATAAAATGAAGAGCTGTAAAGGCTACAGTTTGAATAACTTTGTCAGCTTTATGTGGTTGGTAATTCTGTTGGTGGGTAATAGTTTTAAAAGCTGTTCTAGAACATGTTTGGTCATTTATAAAGGGGTTTTGAAAGAATTGGAATATTTACTACAACAGAATTGCCAAATTAAACTCTTGAACCTCTTCAATATGTTTTAAATTAAATATAGTGAAAATTTAATTGACTTGTAAAATGGAACTTTTGTATAATCAGAGGATTTATTTTTGGATTATACATGACGATTTAAAATGTTATGATTTATCAGATATTGTGAAATTATTCTTTAAAAATTTTGACCCTCAAAAAAAGCTAATCTATAATACAAGAAGAGTAATACGTTTTACTCTGATTATAAAACATGTCATATATATATATATAAAATTAAACTGAATTCCTACTTAGATGAGCAAAGGAACATTTTATTTTAAATACTTTTTATTAAATAATTACAATTTATATAAATAATTTAACAAAAAATTATTGATTTTTGCAAAAAATTAACTCGAATTCCTCGCCTTCACATGAAAAATATTGAAATCCTTTCATTTTACCGATTGAGCTACTGTCCGTTGATTTCAATTTTCATGAAAAACAGCTAACAATTTATTTAAAGTATTAAGAATTAATTAAATTTAATTTTTGAATTGATATTTGAAAAAAGCTGTAATAACATCAAGTGTCATTTAACTATCCAAGTTTTAAAAATGTATTTGAACTTGTGTGGATGAATAAGAAGTATTTTATTAACGATTGAAAATTTGAACAAGATATATATATATATAAGAAGAATGTGAACAAAAAATTGGAATTGAAAAATATTGTAACAAAATGTTTATAAATATACCAAAATTATATAATATTTTTGTATGAATTTGGATACATTGTAAGTAATATTATAGAGCTTCGATAAATATCAGAGTATGTACCTTTGGTAACTCAAAGAATTTCAAAGCAATATTTTAGTTCTATCGCAGTATTTTTTAAATATGTTTTATGCAATAGTACACACAGTATCTTTTATCCTAGCCATCAATTCTTCAAAGTCAACAGCAAACCTGGGAAAGACTTTACCCTCGATAAAGTCATAAATGAAAAAAATCAAGAGTGTAATATCAAAAGAGTATTTTCAAATGAAGCATTCACATAATTGTCATTAGTTTGAGCGAACATAAATTCATAACAACGGCGAAGCTTACGTTGACCCAAGCTGAGAGACTCCATTTTGTGAAACATAAGCAAGCATTTTGTTTTCTTCATCATGGACATCATTTAGAGAAAAAATTGACGCCATTCTTAAAAGCTTATTACCTATTTACATTTGATGTAGAATGATGTCTTTCTATTTATGAAAAAATGTTAAAATGTAGTACCTAACGATACTAAAGTTACATTATTAAACCCAGAGCTTATTCCGTAATAAAATTTTGTAATTAAGGCGAACATTTACTCATTCTGCCTACATAACAGGACACTTAATATTACGCCACTGCCTCCATTAAGTCCGTAAAGTTAACTTTTTGTAGAGGTGCGGTGTCTCACATTCACTATAGGTCTCAACGGGAAATAACTAAATTTATTAACGCGAAAACACAAACAACAAATGCATAGCTAAGACATACACAAGCAATACAAAGCACCATAGAAAAATTAGTAGCCTACAATGGCTAACAACAACCACAGAGTTCAAAGCGACAGACAGAACTCAACAGGAGGAGGGATTCAATGTAGGCCCTACAGTCTCTCCGAAGGCCTGCTATTCCCCACTGTTCCCTCGCTTTAGCTGTATCCAACTGTTGACTCACTAACAAAGGGCAGGATATTCTTCCCACGACATGATGCTGCTTTTATGATAAACTCCAAGATGTGACTCACAGTTCAAATAACCAATCGCTTGAGCTCCACTCAACGCTTGTGATTACCTGGAATGATATAGCTAATTCGGCGTTGACTCGCTATGCGACTCTGTTCTACTGAACAAATCGGCTTGTAGTGCTGCCTTTTATAGTTTCCAGAACAAGGCAGTGAGTATTCTCGAAAAATCAAGCATATCTCAGTTTCTGCTAGTTTTATCTACACAATTTTTGAAGATTATAGTATCATCTTTTTTACGTCAAAACGGTCAAATTCATCGCCAAGAAGTTAAAAAATTTCCAAGTTTGTCGCCACGCCCGGTAGTCACGGATCCGGCATCCGATCTAGATATTTCCAACGGCGAAACTAACCATGCTAGGAAGCAACATTACGGATTCGTAAAAATAAATACAAGTTAATTTTTGTTGTTACTATTGTTGCTACTTATGGCACTTGTAATGGACAAGTCCCTCGCTGATACAGCAGCAGATTTAAGCCAACAGAAACGTCTCTTGTTTTTGAAGTAGCATCAACTAGAGCCAAGAGTACGACATACCTACACGCTCCTCAAATTTGCTTACACAGGCCCTTTTTACCAGGGGGCAGAATCACACATCTCACAGATAGCACACAGAAGAGTAACCATGACCCAAACCGGGGCTCGAACCCGGGACTCCCAGAACACGAGCTACCTCTGAGTCAGAAAGCCAGCAAGTTACTTTTTTGACGAGATAAATTAAAAGTTATGAAATTATAAGTTATGGCTAAAGAATAATTTAAATAAAAACACTCAATGACCGAATAAGTACATCTGTTAAGCATTAAAAAAAAACTGTTGTCAGAAGTAACGCAAGACCATAAATATGAAATTTTAATAACAAAATGTTTTTAAAGTTATGACTTCAGAATATATGGCATGCATTGACGTTTTTCAAGCAAAAATACTATTAATATTTTTTGAGCAGCATGTACTGTTCCCAGGCAGAAAAAATATATTTGAATAAAAGTGAGCTACGCGTTCAAAATATTCGCTGCTCTCTGGAATGTAGACGCAAAGTATATTCCCTATATTTGAAACGATTTCATAACACTCCGAAATACAGGAGATTTCGGTGAATGTGGTAGAACTGAAATAAGATTCGATAACAATAGTTTTCTCTTTTCACAAAATGTTTCTTTCAGGTATTTTCACAAAAATACTTCTTTATATGCCAAGGAAAGCCGAATTTTCTTTTATTATTCTGTGTTATATACTATTTGGCTGAAATGAAGCTAAAAAATTTAGTTTATAGGCAATGATCTTAAGTATTAAGCTCATGTACATTTAATAAAAAAATTCGTACTTATATTATATAGGAAAAATAGTATATCGATATTTTAATAAAATTATATACATGTACCATTATTTCTGCAAGCTATACATAATTTCATGAGTAATCTATAATTTATTTCTATAATTTCATCAATAATTTAGTAGAGCTGGCTTTCTGGCACAGAGGTGGCGTGTCTTCCTTGTGTTCTGGGAGTCCTTGCTTCTAGTCTTGGTTCGGACATGGTTGTTTTTCTGTGTGCAATTTGTGAGATGTGAGACTGTGCCCCCCTGTAATAAGGGGCTGTGCAAGTAACTGTGTTGAGTATTTAGCTAAGTCGTATTCTTGTCCCCAATGGGTTCATAAACAAGAGATGTTCCTTTTGGCTTAACATCTGCTGATAAGTATCAACGGGGCTTGTCCAAAGCAAGTGCCGTAAGTAACAACAACAACATAATTTAGTAGAACGACATTGCTTAAAAAAATTAGCATTCTAATCGAACAAACTGCCATATAACATCAAGCTTGGAATGATGTTGATAATATTATTAAGAGGTTGTTGCAAAACTTATTCATAGACTTAATCGATATGCCTATAAATGTCTCTAAATTCATCAGACATTTCGATATCTCTTATTTCCATAATTTACTTAGTATCCTCCTTTATCATTAACAAATGAGTGGCCAGAAAATATTGTGACTTCTGTCTAGAAACAACTTATGAATTCCTGTTAAAATCATTCATTTTCCTCGCAAGCAATTTATTTAATACCAAATATTTTATTACACTGATAAAGAAAGTAAAATAATAATGAATACAATTCAAATAGTAATTTATAAATATCCATCAAAACCATTTATTTAAGGAGTAATGTCTAGTTTTGTAAAAGGGAACATAAATAAATCTCGTCGTAAATAGAAAAGGTCATATTTAGCTGGAAATTGTTTAATTTGATAGATTAAATATTACCATTGTTCAGTCTGCTGGAAAAGTGATAAAGGTTTCATTTGGAATGCTTACAATCTCCATAGTTCTTTTTTTAGAATATGCGCTATGTTGCGGATTATATTAAATGAAGTTCCAAAATATTATTGATATGATATATCCGACATTAATTTATGCATTTCTTTATGTTTTTGTTTCTTTTTTTGTGAATTAAACTATTAACATAGATTTAAGATGGCATTTCATTCTACCAGTTACCAAAATATATTATATCGAACATGTTTAATATTTAGATTGTAGTTCAATATGTCATCATCGACTTATGTTGAAACCGGATAAGAAAGGATAATTATAAGTGTTGTTATCATTCTTTTTTAAGTTGTTCGAGGATATAATCTATAGTTTTTATTTATTTATTTTTTGAACTGTTCATAGTATATCTTTTTCTTCATTTGTAATGAATTTATCAATAACATCTGAGATTACGCAACAAGAAAAATGTAATTAGAAAAAGCTCAGAATAGTTTTCTGGGGGAGTGAAATTCAAATTGCTAAGGAGAGCAGTATCTTTAAACCAGTCATTCACTGTCACTCCACGCCACGCTGGTGAAGTCATTCATTTT
The DNA here is from genome assembly GCA_026289955.1 of Argiope argentata. Classification (NCBI taxonomy): domain Eukaryota; kingdom Metazoa; phylum Arthropoda; class Arachnida; order Araneae; family Araneidae; genus Argiope; species Argiope argentata. The sequence continues at coordinate 1,612,754 of JAOUZG010047704.1, read as the reverse complement.
TTGTCCATACATTTTGGTCGATCATTTTGTAAACCTCTAAGCATCCTTCACTTCATGCAAACAGGGTAAGGTTTTTCAAAGTAAATCTCCCTCTTTCTCACCAAATAAAAGCATCCCAATGCTTTTTCTCCTCATCTGAATTCAATGAATGCTCAATGCAGATGACGTGATTATAATGGATTAAAAAGGTATGAGCAAGGGTTGGATATCGAAACTTGTATTCTATGCAATGTCAAATTTTTATAAGTGTTTTGTACTTCTATGATGACACGTACCTTAAGGGAGAGGTGATTGCTAATTGCCATTAAGACTTAGTTTTAGTTCTACTTATGTGCTATTACGATGATGTTCATTCAGTTTTGGCCTGGAAGCATAAGCAGGGCTTAAGTAACTCCGACATAATTATACTTCCATAACTGCAAAATATCATACATAAGCTGTCATTTATGAAATAATCTTTTGGAGACTATGTGGAGTAAATATATATTAGAGAAATGCAATGTCAACTTTTTATCCGTATTTTGAACTTCATGACGACACGCAACTTAAAGGAGAGGTGATTGCTGATATCCTTTAAGATTCCGTCTTAGTTATACTTATTTGCTGTTACGATGACGGTCATTCAGTTTTATCCTGAATGCATAGGCAGGGGTAGAGTAACTCCGATATAACTATACTTCTATAGCTGCAAAATATCATATATAAGCAGCCATTCATGAAATCACCTTTTGAAAACTATGTGGAATAAATATATATTCAAGAAATGGAATGTTAAATTTTTATCCCTGTTTTGAACTTCCATGACGAGATTGTTGATAGCCATTAAGACTCAGTTTTAGTTATACCTCCGTGCTTTTACGGTAATAGTCATTTAGTTTTATCCTGGACCCGTAGGCAAGGCTGTAGTAACTCCAATATAATTATACATCCCTAACTGCAAAATATCATATACAGGCTGCCATTTATGGGATCAGCTTTTGGTAACTATGGGGAGCAATACATATATTAGAGAAAATAAAAATGTGTTAAACATCAGCAGTATTCGGAAATGCCAGCACAAACATAAATAAATGTATTAAAAAAATACATTTAGTATTTTTGCTGCAAAATATACTTTGAAATAAAATATTGTTTCACACCAAATGATAATCTTCAATTTCATTTTAAATTAAAATGAAAATATCAATCACTTGAATCAAGTTTTAAATTTATTCGGGAAATATTACATACTTATTAAATGTTTTTAAAGATAGTCGGAATTTTTTTCATATGAATAATTTTTAAAGAATGGTATAAAAGGTAAATAAAGGATGTGAGTTGCAATTCAGAGCCAAGTAAATAAAATAATAGAAAATATGTTCATTATTTTTTAAAAGTAACGATGACACTCGGATAAAGTATTCTTTTTTGTATATAAAGAAATGTATTATTAATTAAGAAAAAAAAATTGTCCTTTTTATTAATTCTTTTTAAATCTCCCCTAAATTATTTTTAAAGTGCACAAAATTTGTTAGCAAAATTCGATAAAATTCTAATGAGGAATTCTAACTTTTAAATCTTTGAATTACTTTGTGAATTTCCACTTTTTTTACATAGACGTAATTGATTATAAGATTAATTAAAAAGCTAAGGATTTAATAATTTTAAAGTTCTTTGTTACGTGAAATGAGTATTTAATATTTATTTTTCGCGCAGTTGAAAAATATTTACTACAAAAACATAATCGTACGAGTTTTTTTTTTAAATTTCGCAAAGATGCATGATCAATTATAATTTTTTATACTCTTCAGTTAACTCTAAATTATTCATTAGTTTTGGAAAAACACCTTTCAAATATTAAAAAAGAGAAAAAGTTGAAAAAAACATATATGAATCTTTTTTATGTCTTCCTGTTACAAAATTAGTTGTCAATTTTATTTCTCTGCTTTTCATACAAATTTTAGTTTAAACAGCCGTCTTGTCGCAACAGAAATGAAATAGTAAAAAATATGTTTTTTAATCAACCATTTTTATTTTAACTATTACTAGGCTTAAAAATAATTTGATAAAGCAAACTGTAGCTTTGAATATTAGAAGGCTGTAAACAGAAATGGAAGTAAATATAAACCATTCAAAGAAAGGATGATAATTTTTCATACAGAATTTTTTCTACAAATTTTCAGAAAATTTACTCTCATGCGATTCAATTCAGTGTTTTTTTAACTAATGGAAATGTATTGGAAAAGACATGAAAAATTCAAAGTCTTCTTTCATATGCTTGAATTTATTAAGGATTTGAAATTTTGAGAGTGAATAATTTAAAAAGAGGCTTTTTTTCATAAAACAAACTTGGCATTTATAAATTCTTAATATTGTGAGATAGGATTCAAAGATGATAAACAAAAAATTACACTCTAACCAACCTTTCTTGTATTTTTGCCCTCCATAAAAAATGCAAATACCTAAGAACTGAAATGCAGGATTAAGAAAATGTTTTTTTTCTTCCACATAAATAACATTTTTTTATTGCTTTACATATTTCATTCGCTGGGATTTTTACGAATTATTATTTGCGACAAGAACTCCAGACAGATATATTTTCTTGAATACTTTTGCAGAAATTTTCTGGCGTCGTACCAAGATGCTGAAACTATAAAGGTAAACTAGGATTATTTTGTTTTCTCTAACATTTATTTTCAAGTATCTTAAGTAAACTTTTGAGCGGTCTAGTGATATAAGTATGCTTTCTTCATATTTACGAATTCAGATCTTTTTTTATTCCTATTCCTAAAGTCCTTGCTAAAATTGATTTCAGCAAAATTAAAATCACTTTTGACTAAATAAAAAATGAGATTTTTGGTTAAAAATATTATGACTTTTGTTCTTAAATAACTTTAGCATGCTACTCCTACTTGGTATTGACTTAAATCACTGAGTTGCAGAATTAAAAATAAATTTATTGTTCGTAAGCATCACATTAAAATTCTTTCGGAAAGACGGATCTTGTAATAAATACGCTCATTGTACGTGCGCTTTCAATAATTACGTTATGGAAAGAAAGTATTTATTACGTTTTGAAAGAAATTGAACATTAAATCATTTATGCTTGAATGCTATTATGATCGTTGTATTTGGATCAGATTCAAAATGACTATTTTGATGACGTTTCAGGAAAAAAATTGAAATACATTTCGTTTTGATTGAAATTTTCCAAAGCGTCTGTTTCAGAATACGATATTTATTGGTATTCATTTTTTGACTCATTTGAAATATTCCCTTTGATTGCTGAATGCAAAATCGATATGATTCGTTATTCAGATTGCAATCCTTGCCATATCCACTTTTTAATGCTTTCTTTCTCTTCATTACCCTCAAGCGACTAATAAATGAATGCGCCCAGAGATTTCCAAATAATGATTCATGAAGTAAACTCTGGTATTATTAAATTGTTTACAGTCATCTTATCAGCATATTGAATTAGTAAATATCTTATTGAATTAGAATGAGAAAAATACATTTGTGTTTGACTTCATATTATTTTAAAATGAGTACACAAACATGGAAACAAATCTAATGATTTAGAAGATTTTTCATTTATTAATGAAAACAGTTCCATTTCTTAAATCGATTTGCGTAATTTGTATAATTATTTTAAAAAATAAATACTTCGATTTAATTCTTCGTGTAGAAAAAATGCAAAGGAAAATGCTGTTACGATTAAATAATTCGATCTTTTGAGAGATTTTGATGCATATTTATGTTTTAGAACTATATGAAGCCGTAAAAACAATTTTTGGAATTATGGATTGACTACAACAGAACTAAAAATGTAACTAGTTAAGTCAATAAAATTTAGTACATTTTGCCATCCGATTTATAAATCAGTATCAAATTTTTAAACAAATTTATCGATGAGTTGTTTGTCTACTGATCTGTGCATTCATGAGTGCGTAAGTAATCGAGTAAATTTAGAAATTGAACTATGATAAATTAAATTTAGTAAGTAGTCTTGCCAACAAAATTGGGGATACGTGACAAATGTAAAGCCTTATGAGTCAAATCATTTCATACACTATGTATAATATCTGCCCACCGTATAATATATTAAAAATATATAAAGATATATAAAAAAAATATTGATTAGTTGAAGTGTGAAATAAAAATTAATAATTTCTTTATTTGGTAATGCTATAAATAGAGATATTTTTTTTCGAATTAATACCAGTCTTTCGGATTAAATAGTTTGTATAAGTACTTATATTAAAAGCTGTCAATACATGGCATTAGAGAAATAGACGTTTAGCATGTAGCAGTTGATCCCGTAGCAGCTGCTGATAACAGGAAAAATGATTCGATTTTTTTTCTTTTCGAATACGAAGTGCTTCAAGAAAAAGTATTGTAATCGTGGAAACTTTTGAACAGCTGATTTTGACGGATCTCCAAATTTCAGAAGTTCCTGAGTCATAAAAGACATATTTTGACGCATTTCTGTCTGTCTGCCTGTATATAACTCAAACTCTCTTTGAACTAGGCGGAGGAAATTTTATATACAAACTTAAAATTACATTTCCATATTTCTGTCATATTTGAACGAAATCCATTTAGAAAAAATCCAGGTGTCCTGCCTCCTGTCCAGGTTTGATTATCATGTCAGAAATTAGCATGATAATCACAAAATTAAGTGAGTTAGATAGATAAAACTTGGTACAGGAATTTAGCTAAAGTGTAGATATGTATTTAATTTGAAGCCAGATATCGCTGTTCTTTTATAT
>JAOUZG010047704.1:1556593-1607993 GCA_026289955.1 Argiope argentata | reverse complement strand
ATATGAATCTGCTCTTTTGTATGAATATAAACGAGACTATTAATTCGGTTACTTAATTATAACATTGAAATGTGGTTCACAATTTCAGTATCTAAAGAGTATCAATTTTTGAACCATGTATCAAAGGGATGACTATGTTTTAGACACAATATACAAAGGTGATAACTGTAAAACGCAATCATTTAAATATATAAAATTTAATATGTCATTTAACTTTCTTCAATTGCATTTCTGCGTCAGATTTCGATTTTAATCGGTTAGGAAAAAGAACATACAAAATCATTTGATCCTCATGTCTTTGTTAACCGCAACCTAGAGATCAATTGTGGATAAAGTTCACACTTGATTAACCTCTTTCATAACTATTGCTCGTCAATAGTATGTGGTTAATAATCACATGTATATTTATAAGGGGAAATTCGATAATGTATTGAGGCGATCACTACCGTTGATTCAGATAAAATTCTTGCTATATCGTCATTGATGTTTTACTGCAGTTGACTTCCTAGTACATATTCCAAGTATAACGAGTGTGAATAATATACTCAATCATCATTTAAAAACTTTTTTGTGACGCATGTTATCTTTGAAATAGAAATAAAATTTTAAAGAGACAAAAAAAAAGAAAAGACAACAATTCGTGATTAACTACTGAAACACGAAAAGACAAAATACATCTGGTTATTAAAGAGAGTTAGAAACATTTTTTTATCAGTGGGACTGTGTCTCTCTCAGTTGTTGTATTTGATTTCTGAGCATAATGAACACACTTAATCGAATGTATATTTTGAATTTTTTTCCGTTGATGGATTGAGTGTTATTATGTATAAAACAAATCTACAATTCAGGCGTCATTACTCCATATATATTTTTTGTTTGTCTATATTATAGCCGATTTTACTAATACATGAATTATCAGCCGGCGTACTGGCATAAGGGTAGCGTGCCTTCCTCGTCATCTGGGTGTACCAGTTCTGGCATGGTTGCTCTCTGTGTTCTTTCTGTAAGGTGCGTGAGTGTCACCACCCTGTAAAAAGGGGATGTGCAAGCGAATGTGATGAGTGAATAGCTAAGTCGCACTCTTGACCCTAGTTAGCGCTACTTCAAAAGAAGAGACGCTCATTTCGGCTTAAAATCGTTGATGCATCAGCGAGCTTGCCCCTGGCAACTGCCATTAGAAACAACAACAACATGAATTATTATGCATAAATAGATTGATATATAGCCAAACATTTTATGGATTTTATTTCAAAATTTCATAAAGAAATTATGATGATGGTGATACAATTCATTAGTCTTGCTTATTGTGTTTGTGAATTATCCTTTTTGTATCATACAGAGTGACAACTTGAAAGAGTTCCCTTTGACAGGTTTACCAAAAAACAAACAAAAAAAACCCGGCAATCTTGACATGAAGACAATACACGAATATCGTTCGTTTAAATAATCTCCTTTTACAGTAATCTTATTTAGAGGGACAGGCAAATGCAGAAATTTCATGAATGTACTTTTCAGATTTAGTAATGTCTAAAAGTGTGAAATTTTTTTGAAATCTCACGATCGATTATATTTTTTGTATGCGAGAAAGTAAAACTTAAAGTTTATTTTTAAAAATGTGTATAAGTACAGAAAATAAGTAAAAATCACTATTAATATTCCATAATTCTCTACAAGAGACGTATATTTCCGGCTTAAAATCTGCTGATGTATCAGCGGGGCTTGTCCATGGCAAGTGCTATAAGTAACAACAACAACATCAATAATAATTCTCTAAATGGGACGGAAATTCAACAAAATTCGTTAGAGATGTGTTTAAAACTAGTCGAGAACTAAAAGACTTTGATTTTTATCGTATGAGATTGAGCTTACTTCCATTTAAAGCAAACGTGGAATTCTCGTTAAAATGTTCGTATCTACCACTTTTAATTATAAATTTAGCGCTTTGTTTTTGTTTTGGAAGCATGTCTACCTATTAATCTTTGACAAACTCTGGTTATTATATACAATGCATTTAGAGCTATTTTTCAATTCCTACTATTAGCTCACACTCTCCCTATCTCTCTCTTTCTATATATATATCTTATTGAAATTTGTAATCGATAATAAAATGCTTTATATTCATTCACATAAGGTCAAGATAATTTTTTTAAACTTTCAGTGGATGAGATTTGATGTTAATACAGTTTTTTCAAATATTAATTTTTTATTAAAAAATTGAAAACTAACTTTCTCGCTAAAAATTTTCATTTCCCCATAGCCAAATAAATAACGAATTCAGCACCCCCCCCCCTATAATGAGTTTAGGTTTAGCATGTTTTCGAACGATCATTTCAAATGATTTTTTTTCATAATGTTTGATGCATTTAAAATGAAACATTGTAAATTAATCAATTTTTCCAATTAATTTTGAAGTACTATTGAATTAAAATAATATGAAATAAAGAAAATTAAAAATTTCTAATCTGTATTGCTTTACATCAAATGGTTTCAATGGTTAACAATGGTCACGCATTTTGCATTGCCATATTTGGCTTTGAATCCTCAAATTGAAATTCAAGTTGAAAATTGAAAGCTAATATAATTTTAATCAATAATTTATAATAAATGTAGATATTAGACCGGGATTGCCTGGTTGGTAGGGCGTTGGATTCGCATCCCTTGAGTTGAGAGTTAGAATTCGCCAGCCGGAGACTCTCCGTGTGTGTGGTGGCTGGCACTCGTTAAATCTGTCATCTTCACAAAGTCCTCCATGTCGAGAATAATACCACTGGGGATACTAGGTCAGAGGTGATCTTTCTCTGTTCCAGATCGTAAATTATCATTAGATTTCTGCCCTCGGGTGCTCTGGTATCCATACCTTCAGAAGCTACTGCACCCCTCCTTCCGTTGTAAAACGAAACACAAGAACAATAGCAACATTTCTTTCAGCTATTTATAATTATTTGAAAAAATTAACCGCATTAAAAATTATTATTGACTTTGAACCTCTCTACTATATTTTCATTTTCTGTATTTTTTCGATGTGTATTTTTTGCCAGCTTTTCATTTGTTTCAAAGTAGTGATTTAACAATACCTAAAATATGAATCACTCAGATAGAAGTACGAAAAGTAAAGTTTTTCGAGCAAATTAAGAATTTTTATCTACATTTGTATTTTTCTTTTGCGTCATTTTTACTCAAGTAGCGTCATTTTTACTCAAGTATAGCTCAGTCTTTGATCCACAATCGTATATTTTTTGAAAGATGTGAGATAGAGCTAAAAATAATAATTAAGATAATGGTAAAAATGTTAACGACTATAATAATAAATCAGTTTTAATTTTTCGAAGGATTAACGGTTATTCTAACTTTTTTTCTACAATTCATTAGAGAAATATAAAAACCGTTTTTCTCTAAAATCGAATGAGTACTTCTTGAACGAAAAGTAGCGTTTATTCAGTTTTGTTGTTTAAAGAAATAAAACACATTTAAAATACGTTTATTTTGTTTCCATCGGAAACTTAAATGCAGCCATGCAGAATTAAAATATCAAGTTTTGAATAAATGAAATGGAAATATTTCATACAACCAGTGTTTTCTACGAGTGAATATATGGAGAGAATCATGTGTATTAAAAAATACAAGTTGAAATGAATTTATTTCTGAAAAATGCGGAAACAAGATTATTTCAGTATTTTGAAAACTGGGAAACTAGAAACACACAAGTTGTTTATTGTTTTTGCTGTTAACTCCCGTTCTCGTTTCATTTAGTGATGAACTCTTCAACTGTGCGTATAACACTAAGTTCATTAAAACGTTTACTCTCTTCATATTCTTTACGTTTGATTTAAAAGCAATCCCGCAGTAAAAATCCTATTTCATAGGAAATAAATCAATTTACAACTACAATCTTTAGAAATATTCTTTTTACTATATCCACCTTTTTGCACTGATATTTTAACGCTTGGATATTTATTTTTGTGATAACCTGAATTGGATAATTGAAATTTTTGGCACTTAGTCATTTTTATAATTTGTCCTGAATTTTTTTTACCGTTATCATTTATGTTTCAAATTATTTAATTATATATTTGTTTATATTTTTATAATTTCACAATCATTTACTCATATTTTTTTATATTTCGATGATAACTATATTTGTATACAGGTTTTATATTTAAGAGATTCAAAAGTAATATACTAATACTGAGAGCATCGCAAACTGTTTTTTTTTCAAATTCCATTTTGTTTCGATTCAGTCGCATCTTTATTATTTATGCATAATGAGATGTACTAGTGACTTGAAAGAATAGAAAAGTAATTTCTTGATCTTTTAGAATTTTTATGTGTCACTAAATCTGCTATTGAAATATTCTACTTCAAATCATATGAAATACAACCCTTTGTTACTACACAATCATCCGATTTAAAACTAAATCAAAATATCTAACAGTGGTATATTCAAAAATCTGGAAAGTGATGCAATAACACCCAAGTTCTGTCTACTACGAAACGCAAGAAAAAGCAATTATAACCATCGTGAGTTTTTGAAGAAATAATAGATTGAATACTTTAAGTATTCTTATTCCGACGGTGTAGCATTTTCATTGCTAAATACTGTTGTGGTCAATGGAAACGCATTGTTGATTTCACCATACTTTATACACAAGGCATCTGCATTCAAACGTTCCTACTACAAATTGATAAAAGTTACTTCTATTGTTGTTGTTATTTCTCATGGCAATTGCCATGGACAAGTTCGTTGAGAGAGTCAACGATTTAAGCCTAATCAGCGTCTCTTGTTTCTGTAGTAGCGCCAATTAGGACCAAGAGTGCGACTTTTGCTACTGTGGTGAAATCTTTATAAGCCAGAAAACAACCCTCGAGCCGAAGTATTGCTTTTGCTCAATGGCGATGTTACTCAGCTACTAACCCTCAGATTGCGAGTTCGGGCTTAGCTCTATCAGCTACAGCCGCAATGGTGAACCCGGTGACCTTGGACCAACAACCTTCGTACGCAGCTTCGTACAGATATTGTGGCGCCCTCTATCAGCTACAAAAAAGTCACGAAAATCATTAAATACAACAGCCATCATCACCAACAACAACTCAAAACATACACAAACGCCACAAAGCTTTGCACAATTGTATTGTTCGTCTAACCACCGACTCACTGGTGCAAGAGTACAAGGTGAAAGCTTTATAAGCCAGATAACAGTCCTCGAGCTGAAGTGTCACTTTTGCTTAATGGTCTTGTTACTCGGCTACTACCCTCAGATTGCGAGTTCGGGCCTAGCGCTATCCGCTACAGTCGCAATACTCGTTCATCACATTCGCTTATACAGCCCTTTCTTACAGGGGTATATTCACACACCATACAGATAGAAAACAGAAGAATAACCATGTTCGAACCCGGGATGCCCAGATAAATTTACCTCTTTTCAACAGTAATGTTAGTATAATTTGAATTTTTAATGTCAACGCTATAAAAAATGTAACAGATACTTTATCATTTGTCACTATAGATGATTTTTTAATAGTAAAATTTGGCACATTTGGACCGACTTATGTAGTATTTTTTTTAATGTCGGTATTTTGACGTAATCAAAAATCCGTAGCGGATTTTGAAATTCAATATTTTTTTTACTCCGTAAATTATTTTTTAAGAATTTAAATAATATATTCACAGAAGAATTTTCGAAATTTATTTCTTGTAATAATTTGTTACAATTATCATAAGTTTTTAACTGCTTATGCTAAAAATTGAGGAATTCCAACATTGCAATTATTTGAATGGTATGCATACATTGAAAATATATTATGCTTAACATTATTTCATTCTTTTATAAACATGATTTTCGTAAATTTTTTTTGATATTTTTGGAATATTTAAGAAGACATTTTATTTCGGATCCGAAGTGCGTAGTGTCTCTGTGTATTTTCCCCTCAGTTTTCCTTGCTATGCTCTCAGGTGATTCGAACCCGATCTGCTCACGTTTCATCATCTGTGGTTGGCAACAATTCAAACATATCGGATTTGTTTGTGCATTAACGAAATATGTTAGAGAAGTATGTTTTTAACATATTGTTTTTCTTAATTAATCTTTCGAAGTGTAGTTTGGACTATGTTTTAATTTACGATTATTAAATTACTTTATAGAAAAACGTCATTTTATAGCTGAGCTTCTTTTATGATGATTCAATATGATTTCGGATCCGAAGTGCGTAGTTTCTCTGTGTTTTTCCCTTCAGTTTTCCCTGCGATGCTCTCAGGTGATTCGAACCCGATCTGCTCACGTTTCATAATCTGTGGTTGGCAACAATTGAAAAAAAAAAGGAAGGTTGTGGTTTAGAGAGCCAAAGTACGTGCGCTTACCTGAGTGAAACTCAAATTTGTTTTTTTTTTTTTGTGCATGTGATCTCTTGTTTATTGACAAGAATTTTTAGACTTGAACATCGTTGAACCGGAGATAATAGACATTGTATCTATAAATCCCGATACCTTACACATTTCAAGTTCAAGTGCGTGCAAGATAGGAGTTTTTTATGCATTAACGAAATATGTTAAAGAAGTATGCTTTGAACATATTGTTTTTCTTAATTAATCTTTCAAAGTGTAGTTTGGACTATGTTTTAATTTATAATTATTGAATTACTTTAAAGAAAAACGTGATTTCATAACTGAGCCACCTTTACGATAATTCAGTATAAACTAACTCTGCTAAAACTTCTTAGACAAGAAAAATATAGTTTTCACATTTATATTGGAGAATCTATATTAAATAAAAGCATACTCAATTTTTCTTGATTAATATTCCTGCATAAAAGAACAAAAGTCATATAGAAATGGACAAGATAATTTTGAGACTGGTTATATGACGGGATGCAACTTGTATGGACATCCCTCTCCCAACTTCTTCGCCACACCAATCTCCAAGACTTGCATCCTCTTGAATATAATGTGTTTGTAGGATTTGGATGTTGAGCCTAGAAACCTAATGGATAAAACGCGTGAGTATTCCAATTTTTTGCATTTCAATTAAAAACAAGAATTATGCTTCTTAACATATCTTGAAACATTCTTGTGTATGTAGATCAGAAAAGAGTTGAAGCTCATATACAACTCAACCATTGTAGAAAAAAGTAAACAAAACATTATTAGGGTTACTACAAAGAGCTTTCTATTGGGTTGCCATATTGGCGACAAACTCGGGGGCACACTAATGACCATTTTAACCAAAAAGACAATGCTTATCGTTAAAAAAAATCATATTTATATTGCGAAAAGTCGTAACCGTAACTATCCCATAGAAGTATTTGTTTACTTTGTCGGCCATCTTTATTGGCGACTTGGCATCCTTGGCGCGGCAAGGGGCACACTATACGTAACCTTTACCCAAGTCAATTATAGAAGATGCAAGGTACATATTTTGATATCGAAGTATTAAAATATGAAAAAAGGCACAGAAAATTATTTACCGCAATTTATCAAATTTGGATTGAATTTCTGAAATGGGAAAATATGCAAATTCCATATTTGGTTTTATTTACAGTACAACAGACTTGATATAATAAATATACGAAAGGAGATGTCCCCCGTTATCTTTTTGACTGAATTCTATTAATTCTTGTTGTGCCATCCCACATTTAAATTGTAACAGCAATAAAAAAGATTTGTTAGAGTATTAATTCAATTATAATTTTTTTTTACTTTTATTTCGTGGTAATCATACACACACTCGTATTTTTTTAGTATTCTTTGCAAATGTTTTAATCTTTTTTTCCTTGTAAATTTTGTTGAATATTTTTGAATACTGAATTCCTTTTTTATAATCTATATCGTATATAATACATTTTTAATGACATTCTTTGCTTCGAACTCGTCGAATTATAAAATTTTAACTTATTTAAATTGATATGTTTAACTATCATCGTAATACTGAAACAATTTCTCACACTATCTTAAAAAAATATTTGGCAGCATGTATTTGTCCTAATAAATTATTTCCTATTATTTTTAACATTTGATTTACTACAATAAATGCAAATTGTTTCTTATTCTTCTTAATCATATTTGTTTTACTATAATAAATACAAACTATTTCCTCTTCTTAACCATGGACAGTTACAGGAAGATGTCCACATTCTGTTATAAATACAAATTTTTGAAGTGAATATCATTTATTGATAATAACAAGGGAAATTCATCGTTGTATTGCTTTACGAAGAGTGGCGTTTTCTGCTCTATAATCAGTGTAGTTGAGTGCCATTTATTATTTATCTGTTGCCATTTATCCATTTATCGTTTTTAAGGTCTTTTTTTTTCTTTTAAAAGTAAGAATAAAGGCCAGATTGGGAAAAAATGTCAAAGTTTGATCCATATTTATCGCTAAATAATCATAGTTAAACGCATCATGGATCTACTATGAAACAGTATAAACTTTTTCACTTGCTTTGTTTCTCACTAAAACATTTTAAACGTAACATGTCACTCTCATTCTAAATCATTTACGCACATGATGAAAACAAAATAAAATGCGAAAAGGAAATTTTATGATTTTCTTAAATATATCCCTATTCTTGAACACGCTTTCCCTTAAAAATAAAACATGATTGAAGAAAACTTGCTTACATGAAAATTGCTTGTTAAAAGATTTTAGAAACTGTCACAAATATAAGGAAGTTAGATGAAATCCATTTTAAAAATTGCATGAGAAAATAACCATTTCTTGAAGATAAAAACGAGTCAACATGAAAATAAGTGAGTAGCTGAATTTGATTTTCCTGATTCTTTTTCAAGTTCTATTCCTGATTTAAATTTAAAGATAGACCAAAAGGAAATGGAAATTGCATGCCCTTGGAATTTATTACGAAAATAAAATAATCGAAATATCTTCATAGTTTACCACTAGTAGGGAGAAACGATATTACATCAAAAGGATTGCAAATTCGAATTTTATTTAAGTACTTAGAAGTCTTTCACATTCTTGAATGGGAAGAAAAATGATTTCCTGAAAACGAAATCGATTTGACTGAATAATATGAAAATGTGAATCAAAATTATAGAGTGCTCTTACAAAAATTTCTACGAATAGTTATAAAAAAATTATTTCTTTTTATAAAGATTTTTGTGATGCACTCTTAAAGGACTTGTATTTTTTTATTCTATGAAATTATTTAAGTTTTGAACTTAAAGAAATTTTAAATATATATCAGAATATGTATTAATATTTTCTCATTTTATTATGCACATTATGTTAGATCGGGATTTAGAGAAGCTATAAATGGATCAAAATTTTAATGATAGTAAATGGTGAAATGGCATTTTTTTAGTAAAAATGTTTTCTCTCATTTGATGGGGTTTTCATAATTATTTTAGACACACATTTATTTCTCTTTTTAATGTGAAATCAAACTGAGATGTATAATTTGCAGAAGTAATGTTATGATACTGTAAATAGTTTCTCTACTTGAAAATTAAGGGTAAATGTGAAGCTTATTGTGTCCCTTCTTGTGCCAAGGTGGCCAAGTAGAGAATAAAGATGGCCGACAAAGTAAAAAAACACTACTTAGGAACAGTCAAGGTTACCCTTTTTCGCAATATGATTATGATTTTTTACTGATTAGTATTGTTCCTTTCAGAGTGGCTGCTCTGATTTCTTGGGTGCTGAGCAAAAGTTAGAGCATGCAATGCCTTCGGCATCTGTAGTAGGCAACGGGAAAATTTTTTAATTTGAAAAAACATGCTACGGCTTCGCTATGAGTGGGAACCTAGTAACTTTTATAGAACTTTAAACATAAGGTATGTGTCAATAATAGGAACGGTACATAATCAACACATAATTTAATACAAATAGCACATAGTTTCAAACAATCATCCTTTCCTAACTTCCTCAACTCGTATATAGATAGATAGAGAGATAGGGATGGATGGATGGATAGATAGATCAATCAATTCTACAATTTTGAAATACGGTCATCCATCCCATTTACCCTACTTCCATTCTTGCACAATTGCAGACAGAAGAATTTATCAGGCGAACCAATCGTTAGAACACAAAGGAATTGCGAGAAATGCAAAGAGTTCCATTGCAGCTAATATTTAAAGTAGGAATGCAGACGGTTTTTTAAATCGCTAACTGATAATTAAAAGTTTCAAAACAATACATATTTTATGTTCGTATTCACATTAAAAATAAAATTAGTGTCTTATTAACCATAAAAAAACTTATAATTATGATAAAGAACAAAAAACGTTAATTGGTATTTTTTAAATTTTTAACTAAACATTTTTCATAAAATAGTTGTAGTTAATGTACAACTTAAACATTTTAAAAAATAGCATTAAGGTTGGTGGAAGAAGGTTCCGTTGGGTTGCCATATTGGCGACAAATTCGGGAGCACATTAATCTTCCTTCAACCCAAATGAATTATTGAATTCAATCATAGAAATAATTCTAAACCATTCTTCATATTTTATATATACTAGCAGTCGATGACAAAATTCCAGTAATATGCCCACCAAACCGTTCAGTGACCAGAATGATCACGGATACTGAGGTATGAGAAGGCGTTCTGTTCTATACATAAATTAATGTTCGTAATTCCTTACGAAGCACTGATTCTTGACAGATTTTAAAGTCAGTGAATCGTGACAGAATTAAATTATTGTAATATCCTTATAAATATTTAGTTTATTGTGTGCATGAATTTCATAATAGACTAGCTCCACTACATCGTTGCATCAATAAAAATTAAAGCGTCTGGGTAATTTAAGTTGCAAGCTGTCTTTTGAAGTAATATAATTTCACTTTCTGATTCTTTCCATAAATTGTGCAGATGATAAGAAGAATCTTTCTTCTATAGCATTGAACAACGATGAAAGAAAACCACGAGGTTAAATATTTCATGAAATAAGAAAACAACCTAAATTTTAGCGAAGAAATTAAAAATATTTTTGAATATTATATATAAAATATCTTATTAAAAATTGCCAAAATTTAGTAAAAACTTGAACGAAAACAAAATTGGTATAATTAAAATGGCATTTCTTTAAAAAAATGTCAAGATTGGAAAAAACCAGTTTAGTGTAGTGATATTTTTAAGTTTCAGGGGAAGTTCTTTTGATTTCAACTTATTAAATATTTATAAAAAAATTTAACAAATCGCTTCAAGTTCGTCTGAGCTTTCCAAACTATAGCTTTGTCAGATTTAGCTGCTCTAGATTTAATGGTCTGACCTTTAGAGACCCAACACACGCTCGGACACTCGCACGCACGAACACACGCACGCACACAAACACACGAGCGCCTGCTCTTCTTTATTATAGCAACAGATTTATTTAAACACAAAATTGTATAATTTTTAATACATGCAATTGGACATTTTATAATTTTTTTTGTTTTCTAAGTCGGTTACTTTGCAGTAATTGCATAATATCTTAGATATAAGAGCCGTTGATATGGACACTTGAGAAAAGGTATAAAACAAAATTTCGAATTTTCCCTATCGGGTTACAGTTTTTGAGTACAATCAACAAAAGTAGACCTTTCAGAAATACTTCAAATAACCAAATTTCAACATTATGAGCCGGTATCAAAATAATTGTGGTGTTGAATTGAAAATTATAATATTCCGTGATGTTTTTCCGATCAATTTTAATCTTGAGAAAATTGCTTTTGCTGCTGTACGAAGGTATGCACTAAGATAATAGAAGGTAAGCACAGTCATCTTTGCCATTATACTTAGATTTTAGGGATTTCCGTTTTATTAGAATTAAAAGGATTTTTATTTTAAATCGGTAAAATCTTTATTTCCCTGTATTTATATAAGTATAAATAAAGTAAAATATTTTACTACATTAATATTTACTGTCCTTACACATTCTATATAAAAGACATGCAACATTATTTAGATAGTAAATAAAGCGCAATATACGTAAATACTCAACCTAGATTCTCGATGAAAAAAGCATAAAATGTATGCGAATGTATTTTAATGAAATTAAGATAAGTATATTTCCTTTCCTATGAGGCATTTAGATGGAAAACAAACCAATAAATTGTACAGTTAGACTAAAAAATAAATG
This sequence comes from Argiope argentata, assembly GCA_026289955.1. Taxonomy (NCBI): domain Eukaryota; kingdom Metazoa; phylum Arthropoda; class Arachnida; order Araneae; family Araneidae; genus Argiope; species Argiope argentata. Next base: position 1,595,926 of record JAOUZG010047704.1, on the reverse strand, counting down.
GTGTACAACTCTTTAATGCAGGAAATTCATAAAACTGAATACAAAAGAACTATCTTCTGGTAAATAAATATGATTTCAACTCAAGTAGTCGAGTAATGTGCAATTAGTAATGTTAATAGACAACAACAAATAATTGAATAGTGCTAATAATGGTAATGATAAGAAAGAAATGTCAACTTTATTACTGAACATTTTATTGAGGTTTTATATTAATTTGTTAATTATACAACGATATTTAATAATTTAAGGATTGTGGCTCATTCCATGGCATTTCTCTATATATTTCAATAATATTGACATTTTCGCAAATATATTTTAGTTAAAAGCCATATAAAAGATTGAAGCTCTTTTCGTAACCATTTCACAAATAATTATTTTTGACGCCTGTTCTAAGTAATCGTAATGTAATTATTTCAGAGGTTGTATTTATCTATACATGACCTCATTCATTAAGGAGACTAACAGGATTTTATCTAAACATCTACACGGCACTTTCATCTCTTGTCCCATTTCTTTTAATTAGATAATTTTCTTTCAACAAGATAATAATTGAATAGATATTTATGATGTAGCTGTATTATCTAATGTAAGTGTTTTCTTAAGCTAGATTTTTTTCTAACAATGTATCAGGGTAGTATTTTCTTTGATAACAAGTTAATTTTAGAAGCATGTCATATTGTGAAATATTGTATTAAGTAAATATATGATTACCATTCTTGAAGGGGGAAATTGTCAGCGACAAAACTAACACAAGATAACAGCTTTTAGATGTTAAGCGGTTCGTTTATTGGTAGACAGTTTTAAAAAAACAAAGTAGGTTAAGCCATCGTAAAGAAAACAAAAGTTCAGACATTTATTAAAATTTAAGCATCAGAAGTTCGATTTTAGAATGCAGTTTGTTAATGAAAAATGCTTGAAAATTTTTTATGTACATAATTTATAACAAACGCATTGTTTTAAATATTTTCAGATGATTTATTATATTTAATAAAGGGGCCATAAATAATTAATGTAGATATCGAATTTGCTTTTTTATAATTCGGCTATTTATATAATTCCTTCAAATGAAGAATTTTCCATAGAATTGTTTTCTAATTCATTGTTTTAGAGGATTTCCTGAAATTTCAGAAAAAAGCAGTATAAGAAATTTATTTCAACTTAGATTCATCTTTTGTCCTTTTAATTCTACTTAAGGTATCTTTCGTAATATTTTTCGAAACGATAAAAGAAGTGGGAGTTTTATTCGAAACTCAAAGTAAAAAAAGTGAAGAACAGCTTATGAAACCACCTAGCACTAAAAGCTTTAAACTATTGTAAATATCGACAAATGCGAAATCCCACTCACAAGAAGAGGCTAAATAGGACTATAATTACACTCATTTTTTTTTCTCATGTACTTTTCTCATATACTTTTCCAAAAAAATAAGTTTCAACAAGATTCAAGCTTTAAAATTTCTGAGAAAATAACTCAAAATCCCTCTCACTCTTTAGAGCTAAAACAAATATGTTAGAGGAAAAAGAATTTTTCCCTGAAATAGGGATAAACTATTACTTTAAAACATTTCCTGATATGACTCTCTCGAAAGAGACAAATAGATATTAATGGAAAAAGTCGAGAAAAAAAAGATTAAAGCCTTTTTTTCCTAAAAAATTGTATTTTTTAGTATTTTATGACATCTCAAGGAAATTTTAAGAAATATCTTATTTATTAAGAGTTAACCTTAATCTATGGAGGATTAAATGAGGCTAGTGTTTGAAGAATTTATGTATGGATCATGGAAGCTAGTTTTTTCTCTTTGTCAATATGTGTTCTCATTGCAAAATATAATGTGGGTGTTTTTCAAAAAGTGATAAATTTTCCTGAAGTTCTGAAAGTGTTTATGATATTTTATATTTCTTATTTCAGAGAAAGAGGTTGCAGGGATTTTATATTGTTGACAATATCTGATGGGATTGTCAGGGATTAACTAATGTAGTTGTAGTAGAAAATCTCATGAGTATTGGCAGATTGCTTGAAAATAAAAGCATATATATACAATTTAAAGTACACTTTAGATGGAAATACAAAAGTAAAAGTTTTGTTTTCATTCAACGTTATCTTCTATATCTAAAATACCGTTGGGTACTCAAGTAAACAAATAATATAAAAAAGAATAAATTCCATTCCTACTTGTGTCACCAAATAAATTTTATTAATTACTTTTTATTAAATAATTGCAATTAATATAAAAAATTATTGGTTTTCTTTAGAATTGAACTCGCATTTTTCACTTTCACTTGAAAAGTACTGAAATCTTTGCAATTTACCGATTGGGCTACTACCTGTTGGTTTCAATTTTCCTTACAAACTATTAAAATTCTATTTAAAATATTAAAATTTATTTAAATTTCATTGATTAATTAATATTTGAAAAATCTGAATTAACGTCAATGTAATCCACTGCAAAATTAAAAAAAAAGGATTTGAACATGAGTGACAAAATAAAAGGAATTTTTATAACGATTAGAAATTTGAACAAGATATAAATATAGGGAGAGTGTGAACTAATAGTTACAGAAAAAATAATTACTAAAATCGTTTTGAGACAAATATTCGCCCTCTTACAGAAAGAAATTAGCTATCACGAAAACGGGACCCCCCTGAAATTCATGAAATAATGAATTTTGTCAAACACAAACACACGAAAATAGAGAAGATATAATTAAATATACATTAAAAGGAATGTATTTACACAAAACCGCTTGAAAAATAAAAAATAAATAAATTAAAGTTATTACATGAAAAATTAATCTATCTCAGTAATATTAGATTTCCGGAACTCATAAATACGCGTTTCCGTGGAAAAACAATCATAAATATGAAGTAAAAATGCTGAACAAAAATATTAGTTGTCCTTAGCTTATCAAGTTTCGATAGACTCCATCATAAATAAATGTAAGCAAAATGTGATATTTGTGATATGAGAATATCATAAGGTTTTGGATTACTCAAATTAAAACTGAAACAAATGCTGATCTGTCAACAACAAATAAACACATTTCCAAGTACCAAATAAAAACAAATTGTTAAATATAAAATAAGAGGGAAATAACTGAGTTCATATGACTTTTCATAAATACTTCTGCGTTCTTAATGCAAGCTTGCATAGTAAAAACTAATTATTACTCATGTTTACAATGACGTTTCTCTCTTACACACACGCACACGCACACGCACACGCACACGCACACACACACATCATACTGAAAAGAGAACGTTACCGTATTAAGCGCTTATCTCTTTATTTAAGAATTATTGACTAATTTTCGATTGCGCGCTTTAGTTCTTTGTTCATTTCGTAGAAAATGTTTGGAAGTTATTCCATATGTTCAAAATTTTATGTCTAATACAATTAAACGGACTGATTATTAATGTTCTTCCACTTTAATTGCGATAAATTAAATTAATCGAATATATTACCATTCATAATTCATTTAAATTTTTGCTCTTTGAAGAATGCATGAAGCAGTTAAAGAAACCCCCAAACAGATATGAAAAAATCGGAACAAACAAGAAAATACATTCTCCTTATATCACTTGTTTACCATATTTTTACCCAATTTTTGCTCCTATATAGAATTTCATCTTATCTAATTACTTCAAGAGTTTTTGGAATACAATAATTGAAAATGGATATCGTTTTAATAGCGTAAGCTATGATAAACGAAATAAGATATAGAGTAATAAGGTATAATAGCCAATGGATATATTTAGGAAATAAATAGCTCTATCATTTGAAAGAGATCCTGTAATCTTACCCCAACCGGATTCCTTATAATTTAAGTGCATTAGTGAAATTTTTAATGTACATGTAATTATGATTGTTTTGCTTCTACATTAAGGAATGTAATAGAATGATTATTATATGAAAAACTATTACCCAGAAAGAGTTTGTATTAAGAAAAGGAAAGGAGTGTATTATTTCTTATAATTTAGATTTCAGTAAAAGAATATAATACAATTATTTCTTATTCGATATCATTTCCCTTCCTCATAGGCATTATTTCAAGTCCATAAATTAATATATAAACCTGAAAAATATAATGACGGATTCTATAGTTAAATTTGATGCTGAGATCTAATTTTAAATGACTAATCTTTAATTCTTAAAAGCTTTTAATGTAACGTGCTCTATTGATTTCCAAATTTTATATGGCGTATATTTACTTTAAAAAATCTCTTTTTCAATTTTTGAAATTTCGTTTTTTCCTTTTTCCTTTTTTTCCTTTTTCTAAATATAATATACTAATTTTCTATCTTCATCAAAATAAAACTGTGTTTTGAGGTAAAAGGTAGAATGAAGAATTTTTAAATAAAATTTACAAATCATGGTTTAAATACGCTGGAAAGAGCTCACTTCAAATATTTTTAATGCAAATTAATTGGTTTTGATTTTTTTTTCTCTGGAACCTTGAATTTCTTGTTAAAAATGAAATATGTTTTTATAAATCGTATTTATTTTGGTAAATTATATCACAAAATTAAGAAAAAATATTTTAAATTATATTCATTAATTAGGTATGCCCTTGTCTCGTGTATACATTTAAGGCACGCGAATTTTTTAAAAACCGCTGCATAATGGATTAAAAGTGTGGTAACGATGTATTACTTTTTCAAAAAACTTTAAACACGTTATATGCCAATCGTGCAGTTTAGTTTGTCGTTTTTCTGCACAATTGTACTCAAAGTGCTGTAGTATACTGTCTCTTTTAAAATTTTCTTATCAGCCGTTAACATCATTTTTAAAAATTAATTTTTATGCACAGTATTCCTTGTTTAAAATCATTTAATAAGGGAATTGTATTATTTATCAAATCATTAGATATTAAAAAATAAATCTCTCCTGCCTATTGTTATCTAAAATTGGTTTGTTTTTCTAGCTATTTTCATTATTAGATATCTTTTTTTTCTTTATTGGAGTTTTTGAAAATTTGAGATTTAATTATGGTTTCACAAGCATCGGATTAGTCAATTTTCCATCATTTGCTAATTAATTTTTCTTAAAAGCATTTCCGTATTTAGAAAACTTATACGATTAAATGATTAAGATTTTGTTGTTGCAATCGTAAATCGCAAAACATAAGCTTCTGAAAGCTAACACTAAATTATTTTGCCATTGCATTTTTATTCCTTATAAGTTTGGGTGTCTTATGAGTTATAAACAAATACAAATGAAAGCAAAATGCCGTGAATAAAATGTTCCGTCCCTAGATACAAAATCACTTACGTAAGGTTAATCCTGGTTAATGAGCTTAAATGTAAAAATATTTCTTTTTAAAAACTTTATCGTGGAACCTCATTAAATCCACGATGATTATGTCTGGCATAATGTTCTTTCTAAACACAAGTTCTGATATATTACGCATATTCTGTCGAATAATAATTTCTGATTGAGATTAATAGCCAATTACTGATATTGAAAATTAGATAAAATCTGAATCCATTTTAGCCCAAGATTTGCTGCCGAAATTTGAATCAATAATTTTATCTTCACTTAAAATGACTGAAAGTCAGCAAACTTTACTGATGTTGAAATTAGATAAAATCTGGATCCATTTTAGCTCAAGGTTAACTATCGAAATTTGAATCAATAATTTTATCTTCATTTAAAATAGCTAAATGTTAGCAAATTATTAGTGTATAAAATGGCCGGAATTTCAAGATTGTTTCCCTGTTCTGAAATTAGATTAGATCTGATTCGAAAAAAATTTGTAGAATGGAATCCCAGTTGGATGGCGATCACATTTTCTTTTATAATTAAAATATAAAAGACAAAAAAATTAAAAAAAAAACAATTTATGAATTTCAATCAGATATTGATTAGAAAGAAAACAAATTTAGCTGTAGTTTTTATTTGCATGCCTTTTTAAGTTTAATCATTCTAAAAAAAGGAATCACTGAAAAATCAGAATAATTTTGGGGCATATGTCTATTATATAAAACTAAATAAATATTAGATCTTTAGGTCTATTTAGGAGAATAAAGAAATGAAATAATTTCATATTTTTGTCAAATTCATATTTAGCAAATCGTCCTTATAAATATGTCAAAAATGACTTTTCCTTTTCTGATAACAATTGTATTTTCATTAATTGCATTGAAAGAATTTTATTCTCATATTAGATTCTATAATTATAAGCCTAAAGTTAAACAATTAAAATTTTAAGAAAAATATAAGAATGTGCTAAAATTTATCTGCTTATTTGAAAATGGGCACAGCGATGAATTACAAAATAAGTACAAAAAATATGCATGCCCCATTTAAAAAAGAAATACTATATAAATTGGGAAAATTTAATTTAAAAACATTAATATTCGGAAAGAAAATATCAAGTTATTCATTCATAATATTATTCTTTGAAATATTAAAAGGTTTACAGATTTGCTCTGAAAAAAAACTGACAATTTTATTAAATTATTAAAAAAAAACTTTTGGAAGTAGTTTTCGATTGCTGATCTTTTTGGCCACCCCTGCAAAAAATACCTTTTGAATATTTCAAGGCATAATTAGTTATTAGTAATTTTTCTTTAAAATTACTAATAATTAAGAATTTTTACGAGATTTCTAGCTGCTAGCATTTCATTTGTATATTGATAAGTTAAGGATATATCCAAAAGAAAAGTATGAGTATCAACCTTACTTTATGTTTTATTTTTGATCAAGAAGAAATCTGCAAGAGGAGTTATTGTTTCCTGATGCCAATAAAATAATTCAGTAATATGTTTTTGGTTATATGTTAACACATTAATTGAGCTAAAAATATATCTCGCTATTGAAAAACTATCTAAAAAATCACTTGAGCTATGTCAATTTTTAGACAAAATATTTGAAGGTATAAAATGTAAAATATACAAAAATTTAAAAAATAGAAAATGATAAAAGATAGCGAGGTCTTTGAAGGTCCTGTTAAAAGTAGAAAACAATTTTTTCTCTACCTTTAATAATTTTTAAAGTATTCTTTATATTGAAATATTTTTAATAGTAGTGTTTTATTCAGAAATTATGAGTATTTAATTTTAAAAAAATCAACTCAAAATGATAGTATTTTTTAGAAATAAAAAATATAATAACAGGTTTACTATTATAAAAAAATTCGAAATACAGAGTAATCATAAGAAAAATTCTGAAATATTCATTGAAAGAAATATATCTAATGCGTTACGGTAAGAAGTAATAAACTGGTGTTTACATATAATAACCGGATTAATCCCATTTACCGTAATAATAATAATAATAATAATGAATATATTGAATATATAATTAATAAGTTTTTAAATATGCTAATATTATATTTTAAAATATTAGATATATTATTTAAATTTAAATTTATTTAAAATATTTCTATTAGAATCGTGTACTTTTCTGAATTTCTTTGACAAATTTTTTAATGTATTAAATGTTTTTCTTTTTAATACACTAATACAAATATTTCAAAAAGTTTTCTTTAAAACAGTTAGATATTTCAAACAGTTAAAGATTTAACATTTTGTGTCTGTCTAATTAAACATGAAAATGAACAATACGATTTAAGACAGCATGTTAAATTTCGGAAACTAAGGAATTCAAGAACACTTATTGAAAGTTTTACGCTTATTAATTTCTGAGTCATCTATTCAATTAACATAATTCTAATTACCTTACGTCCCTTAATTTGTTTCCATGTTGGAAATTCTAAGTAGGAGCTAAAACTCCAAGAGAGACACTTAAATCAAGAACTCTGAAACTAACTTTCGAATAAAGATACTTCTAATATACAAATCAAAGATCCTTTCAGTTAAACAAGTTAATGGAATAATTAAAAAATAATCAGTAGATAATTTACTCGAGGCTCAAGTAAAATAATGCCGGAGTCTTAAATAGTGAAGAATGACGATAAATAATCGTAATCCCAAATTTTTGATCAATGATATGTGCTGAGGCGTATAAAATGAATCTTGAGAAAGATCAGTGATTTATCTCATGAGTTTGAGTCGTCTCTGGGCGTTCCTCCATCCGTGCCTGCGAGCAATGATGATTTCCAATCATCCATGGAAAAGGATGGAAAATCAGTGGAAATTTTCGAATTCTTCCAAGAACGATGATTATACTAACAAAGCCTGGGCAAATCAATAACAGGAAAGGAATGATGGCAAAGGGAATTTCAGCACAAGCGTGGTTTTCCCGAAATATCGTGTCTTCAGAGGAGAGTTTGGAGGGTATATATATTTTACTTTTCATATTAATAAACCCAGGGCTACACTTAATTATAAACTCTCGCTTCAGTTATTTACAAGTTATCCGGCAATTATTTACGGCAAAGAAGCGAATTGGGAATTTCCAATTTACGTGGATAAAAAACAAAAGGTTTTAAGTGCTCTTTAATGAATGCCCGGGGAATTTTAGAGCAAATTCATTCAAAGGGTGGGATTTAGTTTCCGGCCACTTTAGGTTTGCGTTTGGGGGAATTTATGCTACTTAGTGGTAAAGTTTTATAAAATCTTTGAATCAGAAATTAGATGTTGCCTTGAAACTTTCGTTCATGGAGCTCTTAGATGAAGATTAGATAAGTACAAGCACTAAAAGCAGATGGTATCGTAATTAAGAACGAGATGAATGCGTTCGAACTTTAATTTTCCAGTCCGTAGTTATTTTCTCCACTTCCCCATTATCGACGCAGCTTTCCTTACCCAGCACCCGTGATTTCTACTCAAGTGGATTGATTCAGAATCACATGCCCGTTTCTCAACCAGAAATTAAAGTTTGACATTTATTATTTATGTGTTCAGTGCGAGTCTAATCAAGGCTATTAACGAGACTGTAAATTGCTTGGACTGGTTTCTTTTAATGTCGTATTGACCATCAAATTTGCTGATGATCGCTCAAAAAGTTATTAGATACGCATTAATTTGTTTCCTAATTTATTTTGCATTACTTTTTAATGTAAAATGAATTTAACGTGTAAAGATTTATTAAGCAATATTATCAACTAATTTCTCTAAAGTAATTTTCAAATCTTCTCTTCATTGCAGATTAAACTGTCTTTATTACTTCAATAAAAATATAAATCAAAAATGTTTTTCTTATTTTCGTTTTGCATTCTTTCATTTTGAGTATCATTTGAGTTTTAGATATGTAACTTAAAGTAATTACGTTGAAAGAATAAAAGAAATAAATAAAGGCTTTAAATAACTCATTTAAGTGAAATTTTCTGTAAGTAATTATCTGAATACCCTATTTAGATCAATAACAATGTATGTAATAAATAATTAAAATAAACTGAATAATTAGTTTGACTATCTAGATGAATAAAATAGTATGCAATAAATAATGAAAATGCACTTAATAATTAGTTTGATTACAAATGCTCATGAATTAAAAAAATTTCACTCAGATTTTAAGTGTATAACTTTCAGGCTTATTTTAATTTATTAAAAAATGGTTTTTAAAATTATTAGAAACTAGCTGTCTTTGGCGACTAGTTTATTCATCCAATACCCAGAACAACTAATGACTTCTTAGGTTGTTAAACAATTATTACTGAATGTCTTTTTTTAAAAAAAATATTCATCTTGATACGAGTGTAAGACATTAAATAGCATATATTAAAAGTATATGCATTAATAATAAAACAAAAAAAAATAGATAAGAAAAATAAAAGTGCTGGGGGGATCACACAATGGAGTTAAAAGTTTGCTAATGAATGTTTTGATTGAGTTTCAACACTGTCTTAACAGTTATGTTGTTATTGTTGTTACTTATGGCACTTGCCTGTGGACAAGCCGCCCGCTGATACAGCAGCAGATTTAAGCCGAAAGGAGCGCCTCTTGTTTTTGAAGTAGCGCCAACTAGAGCCAAGAGTACGACTTAGCTGCACACTCACCACATTTGCTTGCACAGCCTTTTTTTTACAAGGGGGCACAGTCACACATCTCTGGTAGCACACAGAACAACCATACGCAAACCGGGACTCGAACTCAGGACTCAGAGAACGAGGAAGAGGCGCTACCTCTGTGCCAGAAAGCCGGCGTCTTAACTGTTATTAATATTGTTACGGTCCGGGATTCCAGTTGAATTTAAATTAAAGAAGAGAATTCTTCAGAAATAGAACTGATATTATGTATTAAAATGATAAAATTTTTGACTCAAGCTAGTTAATACAAAGACTAGTTTTGGAATTGAGAGCAGATAATTGATTTGGAAGATATCTATTTCTATAGGCAAGTTATAAGGAGTACTCATCTGGCGATAATTAAACTTATTTTTGCACTATAATGAGCTTTTAGTTCATAACTTTTATCTTAATTTTTTTTACATCTTTATTCCTTTGAATGATCGAAATTTTTGATATAGTAACCATTTTTAGAATATTTGCAATGGCACTTTGTAATTCTTTTAGCCAATTATACAAAGCGTTAAGTTCAATGAAACTATAAAAAATCAATGAAGCAATCAAAAAATTGTATGATGGTTTGTTTTCAATTGACTGTTGCAATCCGACAATAAATAATAATAAGAAGGATTTATGTGCCGTTTACTCTAGCATTTTATATATTGAAAAATATTGGGGACCACTAGAGACTACGAAGACAACAGCTAAATCCGAAATTTTAGATTAAAATCTAGGCCCAAAATACGAAAGCTTTCATCGATTTTTAATAATTCAATGGGAAATCTAATGATTTAAAATAATCTTTTAAAGTATATAATTTTAAAGAATTAGTATTACTTTCTATTTATTTTTTCAGTAAGTTCGAATAGAATTTTGTAAATAAAAACCTTAGGACTTCCTCGTAGAATGTTTTTTTCTTCCTTATTTTACTTTTTCTTTTATTGTAAGCCGTTTCATGTTTGAAGTTTTCATTCCTCAATTACTTTTCTAATTAAGTTTAAATTTAATTAATCTGAAATCCATTTTTATTTAGTTTACTTTCCTGTCACTTAATCTTTTAACTATTTTGATTTTTACTATCTAGTTAGATCGTTTTTTTTACTTTCTGGAATGTTTTGTCGTACTGATTCAACTGAGATTTTACTGAAAATTCCAGTTATTTTCGAATAATGGGTAATTTTTATGTCGAATTGTCTTTTAAGGATTTATTTTTAGTTTATGAACTTGATAAACGATAAACCAATGTTTGTAAGATCAGGGGTACCACAAATGAGGGATTAATTATGTTTTACGATTTTTCGCACCTTTTACTTCCTTGTATACATAGTATATAGAAAGTAGAGCAATCGTCAAGGATAGAGATTTTGATGAATCACTACGTTTTAGACTTTCCTAAGTTTCATAGATTTTTTTGGAAGATGTTCGTGAGTCCTCTGACAATGATAACTCTAAAACGCTTTGAGCTAGATCGTTGGAATTTGGTTTACGATCTTGATTATCAAATAAGCATATTTCTGCCAAATAATGAGTAAAATTTTTTCAGAGGAATTCCATCAATCAGGTTGTTCGAATATAAGTTGACACGATTGTTATAAAACGAAGATAATTTCGTAGATAAAATTCACTACACAGATTTAACATCTATAGTACATATATCTGCTAAATGCTTAGCTAAATCCACCAAAGGGTCTATACGATCAGTGATCTGTACGAAGGTCTGTACAAAGCGATCTGTACTTTCAGAAACATGTAAACTTGATAATTCAGAAAAATAAGGACGTAAATCTATCAAATTTAGTATGCTGTTTTGTGAATACAAGTGCAGTTCTGAATCACATTTTTATTTCAATCGGTTTAGAAAACTTGTCTAAAATAAAAATGTGACTTTTGGATTCTATCAACGCATGATAGAGATTAATCTCCAAATAACGTGCCTAAGATGACATCATATATTCAGTAAAAATGTTTAATTTGGGGAGACTTTTTCTCTTGGCTGAAGTTATTATTTCGTTAAGCATTTTAAAACTATAAAACCCTAAGTTTCCATTTTATCAGTGGTAAACAAACAAATAAATGTTCTGCGAAGTTTACTATGAATATATTATAAGAATAATTTCACCCATATATTTCTTTTTTAGACTATTATGACTTTCGTTATTATCAATTATTTATATTACTTTTTCTATAAAGGCTTAAAGAAATCAGATGTAATTTTAAAACATGATTATTAAAGATTAAACTGACATGTGATCCTTTACATCTTCAGATCTTAACCCCCTGACTATTTGTTATTCCCCTCTCTTTATTCTTTTCTCATTGGCAATCTCCCCCAGGGGTCAACTTGAAATGAGGATGAGATGCTTCCGGAATGGCTGTTGGATCTTGCCACCCTTGAAGGGTACACTAATAGATGGGTGTTAGACTTCTCCCATCGATGACGGGGCGTACTCCCTACGAGGAGGGTTGTACCGTGGCCTGTGATGGCCATTAGGACTCAACCACAGTTCCAGCCAGTGCTACTGTTGTGGTGGTCCGGTCATTCTATTTTATGGTTTAAATCGGTGTGCCTTCGTAGCAGGCTGGAGAGCCTAGCTATGACTTTTCATTGGCAATCAATTTAATATGCTGCCTCTATAATAATCAAATATGCAATAATGCAATAGGTAGGAGAGTACAAACAACCAGAGAACTTATTAGTGATAAGAGAGATCAGCGCCACCAAGTAAATTGAAATTCTGGACGGCATTTGTACAATTCATACTAGATAAGGTCAGTCAATTTTCTACTGATTAAAAAAAGAAAAAAAAACTTAAGATTCGGATAATTAAGTTTAAACTTGCTATTACGCTCATTTCAATTTTAAAGGAAAAGGAATTTGGACTTTTAAGTGTGTGTGTGTGTGTGTGTTTACTCTTAAGAGCAGTCAATCTACGGCAAACATAGGATTATATAACGGGATAAAAGATTAAAACGATTTGTAAATTAATTTGAGAATCTGAAAATAAGATATACTAAAGGTTTAACGGTATAATAGCGTCATAGTTGTGGAAATGTTTCTAATTTTACTTACTATAGCATATCCAGGCAAATCCACAAATCAGGAACTCATAACTGTAAGTTGCTCGTTTTCCTCACTTTAGTCAACATTGGCACACAACTGCCTAGATGAATAAAATTAAAGGCGTATTGATAGATTATAATAGTATGATACAGTAGAAAAAATTAACCGTAGAAATAAATGGGATACTTGTTCAAGTGTTTCTAATTTTACTTTATCCAGTATATCTATACATATTCAGGAATCAAGAACTCATGACAGAAAAGGGTACCTCATATTCTTCAAAAATCCTGAACACATAATGGGCCATGTAATTAGTATAACTTAACTTTTTGTTTGTAGTTTCTGTTTTTAGAAGAATTTTGGGGAAAATTAACCCCCATTTGTGTTTTACTTGAAAGAAAGAAAAAATCCAGTAACCTACTCAAATGTTTCGAACTATTTGTTGCAAAACCAAACACTGGTCTTCCAGTTATTAAATAACATTGATTAGGAGCAAAAACATAGGATAGAGCCCATAGTATTTATCTTTGAATTCATGTTTCTCATCCATGATGTGCTTTAACCCTCTAGATCAGAGGCGGACACGATTGAAATGAAAAGAGAAATATTATCCTTTATTACTGTATCTTAACCTACCTTTAACGTAAAAGTTAAAGTTTAATAAAGAAATTTAAATACAGGGTGTGAAATAAATCCTAATTAGTCAGAATTAATAAGATAATATTTATTCTGAAAAAAAAGCTTCAGATATAGTTAAAACTTATTTTCATTTTCCAAAAGGCACTGAAAAAAACACATACGCACACTAGAAACCACTTCTGTCAAAAAAAAAATAGTGAACCAGATAAATAAAATAATTACTTATTTTGAAGCAAGCTCGAATACACTCGTTTTTAAAATGCAATTAATTATCAGTGAAAAAAATTGTGTAATTAGTTTAGAAAATTCTTATTCTGCAACATTTTTAGCAAAACTGTATTGATAAATGACAGCTAGCTATTGATAGTAAACTGAAAGATTTTGAAAAATAAAAAAATGCTTCTAAAATATATAAATATGCTCGTGAAGAGCATTTATCAAAAGAAGAAACCCTTGAAACGGGAAAAAAAAGTATTTAAATTATTGTGTTTATCATAAGAGCACTGAAAATCGGAGTAATTAGCAACTGTCGAGTTATTTTCACGCTCAGTGAACATTTATCTTGCATAATAAGAATATATATAAAAGATTTCAAGTGCCTCGCTTCAGATGTTATTTTTAAGCAGTAAAATGGTGTGTTTAATGAAATAAAATTAAATTTCCATTAATAACCTAATCGTAAGAGAACGGGAATATACTTTACTAATGAAAGATTATGAAAGTTAATTTTTATCTAAAACTTTGCTTAGGGGCATAGTTACTTACGCTTCTTAGGAATTGTAATAATGATTAGAAAGTTGAAAATTTGCTTCAAATTATTAAATGTCAAATTTTTTAAGGAAAATTCAATAAAATTGCAAAACTAGATTAAAAGATGCTTTTAGAATAGTGAATGAAATGCGAATCAGATTTAAGTTTAATTTTTAATAATACAATTTATGCCACATTATTTTTAAGAATTTATTTATTGTTATCTGCTTAACTGTATTGCCCGTATGCCGTAGGGGCATCTATTTAATGAATTTTGATAGCTGTAAGCTAAAAATAAACCATTCATAATGATTATGATTCAATACTTAAATTACTTCGAATACATAGTTAAATTATATATTCAATGGATTTCCATTTGAAACAAAATAAGAAAATATTCCTAAAATAGAAGGTGTCATCTTATTAGTTAGTAAAGAAAATAAAACAGTTAAGTGGTTAAAAGGTTTTAAAAGATGCCTATTCAGTGGTTTTTGATACAAAGGTCTTAAGAGCATACATTTTAGTTTGAGTTATCTTTGATTATGTATTAATATTTTCCATTAATATATATTTATATCACTTGTATTATCAATCTGCAAGTTATGAAGTGTGTGGCGACACACAATTACCACTATTTTAGTTTCATCTTTATGTATATATAATTGTTTAAGTTCAATAAAATATCTTGCGACGGACGGACGTCTCTTTCTTGTGTTGGGTAGTTACACCCACAAGTGTAAAGAAATACTACAATTTTAATCATCTAGATAAAGCAAAAAAATCAAAACAGCAAAAATTTTATTTGAATAAATTGTTTTTCTCCCATAAAAAATTTAAATCCTGGAAAAATACGGTTTTAAGAATGCATTTAATTAAATAAATCTCCAGAGAATCATGACATTTTTTAAAGTTTTTTTTTCCTTAGACTCTCCTTTCTTCTTTAACTCTTTCAGCTCTCTTCTTTAGCTCTTCCAGCTCTCTTCTTTAGCTCTTCCAAATTTATTCCTTTCTTTAACTCTTTCAGCTTTCTTCTTTTCTTTAACTCTTCCAACTTTCTTCCTTAACTCTCCTCTTTAACCAACTTTCTAATTCTTCTCCTTAACCTCAGAAACGCTTAAAGCTGGGCTCAAACTCCATGATTTGATAGTTCCTGTACATACAACATATTTCTGTATTTAGACACCTCGGATTAAGAGAGAGTTTTTCTTTTTGTGTCCTCTGAAGTAATTTGACAAGATTTTCTGACCTTTAATTGGATACTACAGATTTTTGGGAAAGTGTGTCAAACTAGAATTAAAAAATAATAATAAATACTCAGGAATTCTTCAGCTTATTTCAGGCATCTGGTAGCTTTCATATTTAGAGAATTTCCGAGTGTAGTAAAAGAAATATTTATTTAATAATCCACTAAAAGTTTTATTCGCCATAGGATTACGAAGATGATCGAATATCAATATTCTATCTAGTATTATTTAAAAAATACTATTTTCAAAATAGCACTCTTCATGAAGAATAAATATTGTTTATAATTGTCTTCATATATTCAATAATGTTTCAGAAAACGTTAAGATATGAATTATTAGAATTTTAACTTTACAAAAATAAATTATTTGAGGATCATTTTTCCCTGTTGCCCAATGTAAAAAAGATGAAATTAATACGAGAAAAAAAATTAGAAACCATTCCGATAATTTAGCATGGCTTTACAAATGGCTTTGAATTCGTATTTATTGGATTAAATTGATTTCATTTTTTTCTCAAATTAAATTGATTTTTTCACATTTAAGACTCAACTACACTTCCCGAAATTGAAATAAAAACAAAACTTCAAAAAGGGGGATTGGTCTTCTCAAAACCTTCTTGTATGCCTTTTAATAAACTTGTTATGCCAGAGAACAATTTGGCGTGCAACAGATCCAAAAATATTATCTTTTGGCGTGAATCTGGCATTTTTATTGAAACTAGCGTGTCTTCATTTCGAGTTTTTTGGCGATTAATCTCTGGCATGTCATTAAATGTATCCGATAATCGAATCTGTGCTTTAGACATGCTTTTTTCAACCAATTAATACAAAGGATTAACATAAAACTCCAATTGTAGTCAAAAATCCCATGCCAAATTTGACATACCTTTAAATCATTGTTTTTTTGAATTATCAATTTTATATGATACAGATAATGAATATCGTGTTGTATTTGGCTTACATTTTTACAAAGATCTACATTAGAGATATTAAATTTATGTGTCAATTCTTATCTATCTAGCTCTATTCGTTTTGTAATTATTATGATTGATATTCGAACAGAAGCCAGACTAACTTTTTACTGAACATTCAAAATTTGAATGAAATCTTCATATTTGGTGTAAATACCTTGAATCAAATTTCAAAATTTGAATGAAATCTTCATATTTGGTATAAATACCTTGAATCAAATTCCAAAATTTGAAAGAAATCTCCATATTTGGTGTAAATACCTTGAATCAAATTTCAATATTTGAATGAAATCTTCATATTTGGTATAAATACCTTGAATCAAATTTCAAAATTTTAGCAAAGTATTTTTGAATTTTGTGTGCCACAGTCAGACACAAGGACATTTTCCAAAAATGTGTTTTTCTTGCTCAGGGAAGTCTAAAACGTGGAGATTCGTCAAAATATCATCGAATTTTTTATGATTATTATTCTTTCTGTATATAAAAAAAATTAAATGAAATATTAATCTTACTGAGCATCGTTATATGGGAGCAAAATCATGATGTTAAGAATATATAAAGTTCAATGTTTTGCATTTCTTTAAAACATAGTTTATCTAATACAAAAATATTCTACTGAAAATATCATCTAAATAGAAGGACAAATATTTATTAGAATTCTCTATATTTTATAGTGATCCCTTACAGTAAAGTTAAACATTTGCATCAATTATATAATTCTACAGCTTATCTATGCACGAATTATTTTTTCACTTATTATAATGATGAGTGATGAATATCGTATGAATAATTTAAAGTTAGAGAACTAAAATTTTCGAAAACTTTTGAAAATTCCAATGAGCATTAAAAATGATTTTAAACTATTTCTTTAAATATGCAGAGCTAGCTCTACTCCTAATGAAGCAGGTCGGCATTCCTATCTCTTAACTGATTATCATTGATAACGTTGCACAAATGAGATCTGGAGTGCACATTAAGATAGTAATATGAGCAGCTGCGGTCTCGACACCTTGGCGCTTATTGAGTCTAATCGACGACTTTTAAATTATTCCGGTTCCCAACATTCAGATCGGAAAAATATCACTAGATACTCTCTGCCGTCAGAAAGGTAAACTGGGAATAATTACTGCAAAATGGATTGTGGAAACCATTTTAAACGGAGCACCTCAATAAATTCCGCGAGACGTTACTTCAAGGCGCTTTACGATGCGATCAAGTATTCAAGGCTATCATTACACTCAAGAATTTAAATTCCCGCGTCGTTAATTATTTAGGTGAGCTCCACACAACTAAACAAATTTCGTCGGAATCCCTTTTGTTTTACATTCTGAGAACTCATAAATTACGACTTGGCGTAGAATGTGGCCTTCTTTCCACCAGAGAGAAAGTTTGGCTTTCTCTACAATGGGAATAATATTTCTTCCTTTCTTTTCAAAATTCCATTCCTCAGATTTCATTTGCTGTTGGCTGTAGTAAAACTCGGACGCAATAAGAGTGGGTTTTGGGGAGTGTAACTTTTAATTTAATATGGCGCCGAGGATAAAACGCCGAGGAACAGCGATTCGCTGGCCTCGAAATTCGAGTAAGAAAGAAGGCTAATTGTGATTAAGTGGTGCTGGAGTAAATAAAATTTAATTATAAGAGGCTGTCAATTTTACTTTGCTTTTAGCTCGACTCAAATGTTAAAGCACTAGTCGATGTTATCTAATTTTAAATTATTCTCGATAAGCACTATTATACTTATAATATATCATAGTATTAATTACAAAACTTGGGTTAAAAATAATAATTCTTGCTTTAGTTTATAGCATTCAAATTATTATATATGTTTCTTGTAAATGAGTCTCCCACATTAAAAATCATCAATGTTTTTTCTTTATGGAATATAACAATTCTTTATTAAACTCTTGTTTTCTGAAGGAATTGTAAATTTTGAGTAAAAATCTTTTTTTCTAGCTTCGGTTTATTTTCATAATGGAGTCACATTTTGAATGAACTCACTTCAGCTTTTTCATCGTAGTAAATATCTTGAACTATTGCCAGTAAAATAATTTAAAGTTATTTATGAGATTACGTTCTAAAATAAATGCAATCATCAATTATAAATATGTCATCGACTAATTTTTCTGCCAAGTAGTTGCAAGGATCTGCAAAAACAATGATAAACAGATCAATTTACTCATTTAACAATGTTTCAGTAACATTCGTATTTTATAAATTCTAAAATTTTAAAATATGTCTTTATAAGGAAATAACAATATACTAATCCTTATAAGTTGCACTTTATTAATTACAAACTTCAAATTTTCTCCTAACTTAAACTGTATGAACAACTATTTTGTAAACTATTAGTAATGTTAAAGTTTTTTTTTTTGCATTAAGTGTAAAGAGTTCAATGATCCTCCAAATTACACAAATGCTGACTGAAAATATGGTGTCTAAAATGCACTAGATCTATATCGAAATCTTATCCATCTAGAATTGTTGATAGACGCGCTTTATGATAAAGAATTAAGTAACACTATTTAATAATAAAAATTCTCCAATTATTTTACTTTCATGGGAATTTAATCAAATTTGAAATCTAAAATATTGCTTTCAAGCTCCATAATATGGTGTCTTCATATAGCTGTGTGAAAATGCAGTTAATCATTACGTTGATATTAGTAGATGTGTGTGTAATAGATTGTTTCCCCGATACTTTTGAATATACATATATTAGAATTTTATTTGTGTGTGTATTGGAATTTTATATACGTATGTGTTGGAATTTTATAAGCGTATGTGTTGGAATTTTATGTGCGTATGTGTTGGAATTTTGTAAGCGTATGTGTTGGAATTTTTTGTGTGTACATATGTAGTGTGTTCAGTTAAGGCATGCTCTGACTTTCAGGAGGTCATGGATATGAGGTGAAATGGAATCATGAGGCAATATAACGCTGGTTACACACACAGCAGGTTTTTCCGATGCGACTAATTCGCCGCAACAACAGTAATGTATTGAATTATATTAAAGCTTTACACATTTGGCGGAAAAATAAAGGTGCGGCCACTTTGTCATTGCTGTTGATGCTGTTGAGACAACAGTTGCCACTGGTGCCAATGGGACTTTGATCGTCGCATGCCAAGTATTGGCGCACATAACCAAATGCAAGCTTGTACACACAACATTTTTTAACGTCTATAAATGCTTTTTCACAGTGAATTTTATCGTACTGCGTGAAACACTTTTTCTTTTAACATCAATAGGTTTCCATCTATTATAAACAAGGAGGGTTAAATATCGAAAATAAAATTTTAATTGCTTTAATCCAAGAAAGTCCTGGATATTGAAAGTTGGCATGAAATTTCTAACGACTTTCATTTGAAGAAAGACTGAAACAATTTATGGGAAATGTACATTTTCTCATATGTACTTACCAGGATAAAGATGGAGTTGTAAAAACTCTTTTGAGATTCTAGAAAAGACAGTAGTAAACTTTCTAGTTCAAGAAAATTTTATTTA
Source organism: Argiope argentata (assembly GCA_026289955.1). NCBI lineage: Eukaryota > Metazoa > Arthropoda > Arachnida > Araneae > Araneidae > Argiope > Argiope argentata. The sequence continues at coordinate 1,575,848 of JAOUZG010047704.1, read as the reverse complement.
TATTGCGCTATTGTTTCTGGACTTGATTATCACTATTTTTTATTTCTAAGTTGGATATTTTTAAACTATTTTTTTGTAAAATCTTAAACATTATTGGAAAATTAAAAACAATATTAAGTTTTCCAAAAAGAATTTTACTGTGCATTTAGCCTATTTTTAATAAATCAAAAATGTTATAGAAGTAAATAAAAATAATGCGGTGAAAAGGTTTTCTTGCAATACTAGTTGTAAATAAGAAAGTGGCTTATTTTGCAGTTATCTGCCGCTAATATGGCGTTAATAACAATTTTCCATGCTTGCATTTGAAAAAAAAAAATAACTAAATAGAAAATTTCCCATATTGTTTACTTTGAAATCTCATTATGTAATATTCTCTTTGAATTAATTTCAATCATATTATTGACATTGAATCCTCAATCATGTGTCTATCTCTAACATAATTATAAAAAAAAATATTACAGGCTTTAATAATTTTTGCAAATTGCGATAGAGATTTAAAAGGATGATAGAATATTTTCCATTTATATTTGAAAATATCAAAACCTCATTCTACGCATCTTCTTTTTTGAAAAATAGATAATTGAATATTTTATTTCCGATTGTCAAATGTGCTCCAACATATAGCCTTAGCAAATTTTTATGCGGCTAAAATGCTGTGATCACCGACAAAAAAAGTGAAACTTTTGGACTTTCTGTGTCTGATAAGCACAAAATAAAACGGTATTTATTTTCTACAATGTCTTTAGCACAACTGAAGGATAATATTAATTATATAATCAATATACATTAATATTAATTGTAGTATATTAATTTCTAATTGTACATTTAAGAGCATAAATCGTATATAATGTTCTGTTCATAATTATATGCTTTTAGGATATTGAATCCATAAATAAAATTACCTTCAAAACTTTATAATAAAAATGTACGAAAATAATTCTATTTAAAATATTTATTTTACACAATTCAGTTTAATAATCGAATAGATTTCATTGATTCCAAAAGTTAATGCCGGCAATTTCTACAGTCTGAATGAAATTCAATTTGGCATTTTTGAGCTGATATCTTTAAACCGCCCATGTAACCCCCCCCCCAAATCTTCCTTTTGAAAAATTTGAAGAACTTCAATGCCATTTTTTGAATGAAATTTTCAAATCATGCGTAAAGATTATAAATCGACTTTTATCATTAATTGAATAAATCCAAAATAAGCCAATTTTTCCCCTTTTCTCTTCATTCGACGACAAAATAACAATAAAAACTGAATCTAGACTCTATTCATTTCAAATAACACCTAAACAGTAAATATTTTTAAATAACACGGTTGCATTTAAAAATATTTACTGTTTGTTGATGGAATTGTTTGTTGATGGAATTGCGCTGACTCTTACGACGGCGACTAATATTTTACTTCCGTGTGTGTAAACCTTTGATATCTGAGAGCAGTAACGGTAAAATATCTGCAACGGAAAAAAAACCGCTGTGTGTATCTAATCAGTCTAAAAATCAGTATTATCAATGTCTGATGCTCATTTTCAGAAAATATGAGAACAACACACTTAAGAGAATAACGAGCTTTCTATTAACGACATTTTCTACGGTGTCAGTGCATTTGTAAAATCCTTTTAAGATAAACTAAAAATGTAAAAAATTGTGACAGTTAATTGTTACTCATCAGATCATTGAATTGTTTTCATTCTAAGGGAATTTTCAGCATTTCTTGGTGGGATGTGTTAGTCTAGTAAGTTTATATAATATATCGTCTACAAAATCATACAGATGGGACTCGAAAAAAAATCAATGTAGAATAGGTTCAATGATTGCTTTGGTCCAATCTTTGAATCTCCCCTCTCTTATCCATGATTATCAAAATACGAAACTAAAAATTTTATCAATTATTTCGAAAATATTTCCGAACACAATGAATGTTGGAACTTTGTCCATTAAAAAGTTCTGGACAAATGTTTCATATAATTATTTAATAATTTCATCCTTCTAGATATTTAAGAATGTGATATGGGACTATTATTACGTTGAGTGTTATGTCACTCATATTTTGATGACAGAAAAATTTCTCGTTCGGCATACAATTTGGCGCCAATAGGACACGCTGAAGTTTATATCTCTTTTATTTCGTTAACCACCAAGTGAATCGCTTGTGATTCATACTAACTATCTAATTGGAAATTTTCTCCCTACTACAATTAATAGAGTTTAGAAGTGAATACCTAGATTAGTTAAGTGTCCGAATCACAGGCATGATTCGTGGTAAAGAATGTGTTAAGTGTGTAACGGACAGTACTGACACAAAAGTTCACAAGAATTATATGTGTAAGATCTGTGTATTGTAACACCAGTTATGATATGATAATGAAGAGCACTGTTTCAAAATATTTTTGAGTAAATATTTCATAAATCATTGTATCGATATATTTGATAGAAAAAACCCCACAATTTCCTAAGTAGTGCAACGGACATTATTTGAAGTATTGAGTCCTTCATACTAACAAAATAATGATTGAAGTGTTGAGAATTGGAATAGGCCGTTTCGATGAAATGTTGGTGGCATATTTTATAGACATTAAAAGTGAGTAATTTAGCATTCGTTGTTATTTAATACATGAGAACTAATGTTTTTTAAACACACCAAGAATTTGAAAGAAATCATGCTTTCTTTTTTCAAATATAACTAGTTCAGTTTAGGGAATTTCTTAGTTGACCCTTTCTGATTCGGGGGGTATAGGGTATTTAAACAAAATAAAGCAAAAAAAAGTAATATTAACTAAACAACATATAATTAATCCTAACAAAAATTGTTTTAAAATTTAATATTTAATTAGTTTTCCATAAGTTTATTGATTACAGATCTCATTCTGTCATTTAAGAAATAATTTCGATTCATGATTTTTTTCATAATTACAGCTCATGAGAAAAGTTATATATAGAATAAAATGCTTGAAAAATAATATAGTAATTATAAAAAATAGCTATCAGAAAAGATAACTGTTATGAAGTATTATATTTTTCTCGTTAGAGAGGAAGCATTTTATAGTTTATTTTACCAAAAAAAAACCCTATTTATTTAAATACATCCAAAACATGAAGACATTATTTATATTGGAAAATTGGTATTATTTTTAAAACACTATTTGTTTTCTTATTTCTTAATATGTAAGCAGTTTCTTAATTATATAAGGAAAAAATACATTTGAGGGTATCAGAAAAATTATGTAAATAAAATAAATCATTGAGTTTATATATTAAAATCTATTCAATGTCAAGAATTATGAAAATATTCTTAATTAAAGAGTAATAAATTCTATTATAAATGTTCCTAAATGTTTTAGATCCCACCATCTGCAATCTTTAGTGTAAGAAAATATTATCTTAAATTAATGACGACGAAAAAATATAACGCCTATCCTTTTAAAACAATTTTATTAAACATGCGTCATTACTTATAAGAGATTTTGATGAAGTAAGCCTTTTAAGCCCCGAAACAATATTTTCTCTTACCCCTTTTGTTACTTTTATAACTGTGAGCCTCTTTCGTTTCATTAAAATGTAAGAAAGTAATCTTTAACTTACTCTATGACGAGGAATTATAAAATAAAAACAACGAAGAACAAAAAGTGTTGTAATATTGCTTCATAAATTCAAATTTTGTCCTTGAACGTAATTGAATTAACCAATTAGCTGAATATTGAATAGGCGAAAGAGAAATTGGAGTAATCTACTTAAATACAGCAATGTATCAAAAGAGCCAAAATGTTTAGAGCCGCTAGCAGTATTTCATAGTATGATTTTTGAAAATATCTTTATTTATCTTGTTGATACGGGACTCAATATGGTTTACTTTTGTTCATCATAATAGAAACTAAAGTGTCAATTTTTAGTTTCCCAAAATAGTTTCAGCGTTTAAAATGAAACCAAGCTTATAAAAGAGGAATAAATATGAAATTATTTGAAGAAGGTAAATAATACCTAACTAAGGAAAATAATGTTTACTTTTCATACTAAGGAGAAAATTGTATCCTATGGAAATGGAAGTATATTGAACCACTTCAGTTGCAAGGCCTGATGAGACTTGAGTGTTATCGTACAATTTGACGCATTTTGTCCATAGGTTGAAGTGTTTCAACTTATTACATATTTATAAAATGATGTTCTAATTGTAAAGTTTTGCAATTTTGAAGTAATACGCTAAAACTTATTGAAATTTAAATAATAAAGTGTCTTGAATAATCGTATTGTATATTTTGAAAGATCTTCAAATAATTGGAGCAGCAAATGTGAATCTGAAGTATCTAGATACAGAGTGATTAATAAACACTTCCAGTTACTGAGATGTTTCGTGTAGCAAGTTCAAATCCAATTCTTTTTTGTTTTATTGAGTGTTCTTTATTGACGTCATGTGAATGTTATTAAATATAAACATGATTAACTCAGAAGAATCTAACATAACATCATTATCTCAAATTTAGAGAATAATAAATTTTTATCAAGCAATAGGGAGCTGTAATTTTTTTTAATTAGTTAACTGTTTCGACGTCTTCGGAAAATGTGTATCTGATATGTGTCATAAAAATTTAGCGATGACGAGTATTCTCGTCAAACGCAAAGCATGTGTAATATGAAATTATTTTGTAATGAAATGACTTTTATTTTTTTATATTTCAAAGGTCATATTTGCTTAAATTAACATACTATTTTTGCTTATGGACGAAAATAATACCCAAAGAATGCCACTTATTACTCTTGACGAATAAATTCTTCATAACGCAAAATGTGTACTTTTACCATGACGAGTATACTCGTCAAAAAAAATTAAATGATTAAGTGAGTAAAAAGACGAAAAAGAAGTATTAAATGATAGCACAAAATTTTGTAAAATATAGCAATATTTCTTGGAACAAATAAAATGTAGCTTAAAAAGCTTTAAACGTGAAAATTCAAAGAAGATATAACAATACAACTGTCATGAATTAATAACTCTATTCCGAAGGCAACAAATTAATTTGCTTTGAATTAAATTTCAGCTTTTGAAATTTTCATGATTAAAAATTATAACATTTAATAATTGCTAGTGTACAAGTGACTGAATATTTACGAAATATTAGCTCTCTTCGCCATTCGATAAAATAATTTCCATCAGATGAATTCTGAGAAAACGTTTCATATTTGAATACCGCTTTAGGATATACAAAATACAGTAGTCAGCAGGAATTCATAAATATTAATTGTTGTTTTCAACCGTATATGAGAACTCTCGTATTTCTGATTTTCAAATGAAATTTAAATGTCTGGGAACAATCCTTTTCTAGGAAATAAAACGCTTGCTCAGTTTCCAAAGACAGAGCTTAATAAATTTAAATACAAACTGGCCTTGGATTTAGAATTGTCTTTTGTTATTTTAATACTGACTGCTTTTGGAAACCAATTGGTTCGTCGGGATTAAGAGTTGTGAAACTTTTAATTAAATATGCGTAACTTTATTTTAACTTAAAATGTTATTAAATAAGTTTTGATAGGTCTAACTTTTTAGAAGTCATCAGTTCTTTTCATTACATTATGTATTTCATTAATTTTTATATAATGCAGCACAGACGTTGTGTAGCAATTTTAAAACGGATGTATTGTAAAAATTGTAACATTTTCTTAATTCTAACGTTAAACCTAGATTAAAAATGGAACAAAATTATAGAAATTTCATTAAAAGTATGTCTTATACAATAACCTAATCGGTATGAAAAGGTAAGCCGAATCTTCATATCATGATAATAAATAGGGGAAATAAAGTCAGGATAATAACAATAAAAATAATTTGAGATTTATTCAGTTTTACAGTATACTTTTTATAAAATACTTTTGAAATATCAAAAAAAATATATAATGGAAATAGAAATAAAATTAAAGTGCTACAGTTGTTATTTTTGAAAAGATTAAAAAAAAGATCAAGTAAAAATTTTGTATTGTAATATTTCCGAAAATTATCACTAAAAAAGTCACTTTTGCTCATTTTTTAATTAAAATTCTATCTGAAATTTTAAAAAAAATCTATCTGAAATGCGTGCTTTCACCGTTGAAAACTTGCATATGCCAAATTTGGTAATTCTAGATGAAACGATCTGTCCTGCAGAGCGTCACACTCGCGCGCATATTCATCTTTATTATTAGTAGAGATTGTGATAAATGTGTTAATAATGAATACCGGAATTTCATTCGATTAATGGAAGTTATATCAAACGATCTGTTCTATAGAGCGTCACAGTCGTGCACATATTCATCTTTATTATTAGTAGAGATTATGATAAAAGTGTTAATAGTGAATATCAGAATTTCATTCGATTAATGAAGATTTTTTTTAGGAATAAAAGAAAAGTAACATTTATTTACTATTCAGTCGAAAATTGAAATTATTTTTAATTGCATCATTTTATTTGAAGAGCTAAGCTAGATATTTCGCTTTAAAATGTCAAAAATAATTTAGTTGCGACTATAGACTTTATTTCATATATTTAGTACGTCAAAATGAGCATATTATGATAAATTTTGCTTAAATATTAATATGTTTTTATTTGAAGGAAAAAATGTACATAGAAAGAGTTTCTGAACTGTACTTCACTAAATGCATTTTGTTGCTGTTTATAATGCTCACTGATGCATCAACGATTTTAAGCCGAAATGAGCGTCTCTTGTTTTGAAGTAGTGCCAACTAGACCAAGAGTACGACGTAAAAGGGGCTGTGCAAGCTGATGAGATGCAACCTCACTCATCACATTAGCTTGCACAGCCCCTTTTACAGGAGAGCAAATTCACGCATCTTACAGATAGAACAACCATGCCTTAACCAGGACTCGAACCCAGGACACCCAGATTACGGGGAAGACGCGCAATCCCTATGCCAGGACGCTGGCAAATGTATTGTATTTCAAGGAAAGGAATAGAAAAAATAAATATTCTTATAAAATTTTTAAATGGCAAAAAATATGGAAGCTTCAGTAGAAAGATAAAACATATATTAGCGAAATGTTAGTTCCTTTTAATAAGTCGAAATATTTTCAAAATCTCCAATGAATCTTGCATCATAAATAACCGAATGTTAAAGTTTCTATTCTAAATAACTGGTTGAAAATAAAGAACTATTTACTATTTATATCTCATACTTATTGAAAATATTTTTCGTAAAAAAATAACTTTATAAACATATCTTTTTGAATAAACATACTCAAGCTATACAACTTGAATGAGTTTGTTTTGATGCGATGAAACAATTTTACATAAGTATTCAAGTATCAATTGGTTCTTCTTTTAAAATAAAATTAGCTTTATTACAATACATAACTGCTGAAGATGCAAAATTTTGGAAAAAATGATTATTAAAAAGAAATTTCAATCGAAAAAAATCCCAACTGAAAGAAACATTTGATTTCAAATATCGAAACAAAACAATACTTTAAAAAATCAGCAATTTATAAATATTATTAATGACTTTTAATTTAAACCGACTTCTCTATCCAAACGTTTCGATCAAGAATTTATCAACCCCACAAAAGAAAGGGCTTTTGTTAAGCTCTCAGTAATTCATCAGTATGGTGCGAAAGGAATTTTTCAACTGATGCCTTTAATTGCTTAGAGATCCGAGAAAAGCCTCATTTTCATTTGCCGACAAACCGTCTAGCTCCAGATTTGGGCTAGATGTCATTTAAAATTAATTGCCACGGCATCAAAGAGATGATTAATGCTACGAACGCTCTCTCACTGTCATGGCCGAACAAAATGGCAGCTGGCTCAAGGGGTAAACCAATAGCAAACATTTAATTTCTCACTTTGCCTCTAAAATTATGCTGTCCCTATTAAGCACCCGTTAAATCAGTTCGCCGGAAAATCAGGCGACGAGCTATCAATTTTAGCTTTTAACTCATTAATTATAAGAGCAGTGAATCACTTGGTTACTAGGTAACCAAATACCAGCTAAGATTCCTCACTATTTACCGGTGATCGTATCCAGGTATCGTTTTTCGTTGCTTCTGAAATTGGCTTGATTAACAGTAATTGTGTACATACAGGTATTATTTCGTTTTAATCGGTCGATGAAAGCTTCTAACTCGGTTGGTTAGAATTGAAGTATATATTTTCTTGGCAATGTTGAAAGCTTGTGTTCAAAAGAAATTCAAATCTTGCCATGTAAACGAAAGACCTTCAAATTTCTTATTAAAGAAAAATGTAGAAAAATAAGTTAGCGGTCCTTGATATATATACTATTAAAGTAAAAGAGCAACGAATTCTAAAAATTGTTCCAGATGCCTTAGCATCGAGTAACATCTAGGATTCCTACCTGGAAGCCGATGTTCAGATACAGAATCACTTCTCTTCCTGTATCTTCTGAAATGGATAGAAAAAGAAATATTAAAAAAATTTTTAATCAATTTCTACTTACGTTAACAAAATTTTTATTTTAGTTACTTTTTATTAAATAATTACAACTAATATAAATATGATAGAATCGCAATATTAAGCGGCAAAATAGAAAACGAATTTCCTGGCAATTTTCCATTCTCCTTTTAATATACGGTGTTCGATTCTCAGTCAGAGGTATGTGAATCCAAAGCCCTACCAACCAGACTATCCTGGTCTAACACTTACTATAAATAATTGATCAAAAAATTATACCAGCATTGAATTTTTAATGCCAATGGAGGATTCAAAGTTTATTGTGGCAACGCAAAATGCGTGATTTTTCTGCACAAGTTGGGGTAACACAATACAGAATAGAAATTTCTAATTTTCTTTATTCTGTGTTATTTTAATTCGGAAGTACCTGAAAAGTAATAATAAAAACTGATTTTTTTACAATGTTTAATTTTAAATGCATCAAACATAAAGAAAATTAACAGGATCGTTTAAAATAATATGCCGAAAACATGTTACACTTAACCTCATTAGAGTGGGTAAAAAACAAACTGAATTCGTTATTTATTTTCAGGCGGGAAACTGAAGATTTTTAGCGAGAAAGTTAGTTTTTAATTAATTAATAAACAAATAATACACCAGTATTTGAAAAAAAAACTGTATTAACATCAAATGCCATCCACTACAATTTTTAAAAAATTACTTCAACTTGATTGGATAAATAAAAAAATATTTTATTGATTGAAAATTTGAACAAGATATATGTATAATTTAGGGAGAATATGAGCTAATAGTAGGGATTGAAAAAACAAGTATTGTATCTATCTTTCGTAAAATTCACATTGATTTTAATATCTTAAAACTTGAAAAGGAGAATTAGTAATATATTTATTTAAAAAGCATCTAATAAGCATAAGTACTCTGAGAATTACACTTTTCTTAAGCTTCGTAAAAAATATGCAATTTGTTTTGAGTCAATAGTTTAACCTATGCTAAGTGACGGTGATTCTGATTTTGAGAGCTCACAAATTTTTTTTTCCCAATACTTGAATTTCTTTTCCCATTTGTAGTACAAAAGAAAGTATCTCGGAAATAATTTCAAGCACTTAAAGTAAACTTTGAAATAAAATGATTGATTAAGAAGGTGTTTATTATATTATTTTTGCATTATTATTAATTAATAATTATCTTTATATTTTACTAATTTTCAAAGCAGTTCTTTTTTCTAATTAATTAGACAGTCATACAAGTTTGTGTGTTTAAATTAGTTTCAATATTTATTTTGCAACCTTAATTAACTTATTTTTTTCTTTTGGGGTAGAGAAACATATAAATTGTGTTACTTTATTATTATCAGTTTTGTTCTTGTTCCTTTATTCTACACGCATTTGAAAGCAATTAACAACAAATAAAAAACACATTTCTGAAAAATAAAATGTTGAATAATTTTTATTATGCCACAATCTATTATGTAATAATTACGTCCCATTTTTACCATGCATTATAAAGAATGTCAATTAATTTACAGAAGCTCGTGATGTTTTTTAGGCATATTATTTAAGCTTCTTAATTTACCTTAATTAGACTTAAATTAAAAAGTTCAGAAACTGATTTAATAGGTTTTCTATTTATGTCTTCATTTTTATAAATTTAAGTTTTTAATATTATTATAAAGCATTTTTCTCATTGGAATGAAACTATCTTTCTAAGAATACAAAAATTATTTTATAGGAATTTAAGTTCTCAAGAAATCATAAGTGTTTTTAAATTTTGTTGATAATGAAATCTAGTTGATTCAATTAACAGTAAAAACGTTTCTTAATTCAGAAAGCAAAGATCTCATTTTTATATTTAAGGAATACGGTATTTTAAAACGTATATGAACATTTTTTAATCTTCCCGTAACAAAATAGATGCGACATTAAAATCATCTTAAAAATAATCGTAAATATTTTCTCATAAAAATTCTTTAAATAGCTAGTTAAAAATATTATTACGTCTTCTAAGCTTTTATTTATTAAGCAAACACTTTTTTTCAATTGAAAATTTAATTCGTATTTATTAGCAAAACTTATTGTGTAATTATCAAATATAATGTAATAAAATAATTATCTAGAATTCAGTATTTCCTTTTATCTTATTGGTCGTGATTGAATTTACTTATTTTAAAATATAATCTCAATTGTACATAAGCTGTATGAATAAATGCATGATTTTTTATTAAACTAAAAAGTAATTATTTTTATACTAAGTGTATTAGTTCCTAAAATGTATTGAAATAAATTAGTGACAAGAGTTTGACTATAAGTGATTTTCTAATGTCCAAGCATTAATAAATAAATTCAGATCCTGAAATAAATTATAAATGCTATATTTTACAATTTAAATATTAAATGTTGAAATAAAAAAAAACAACATTACTTGAAATATTTTTGAAGGAACGTTATGTTTTTGGATAAAAATTTCATATAAATGTTTGGTCATTTCACATTTCTTACTCAATCAGTTTTACCTGGCTCATTTTCAGACATTTCAAAGAGAAATCTAAAAAATTTCAAGAGAATTTCAAACATTTCGCTTGACATTTCAAAAGAAAAAATCTCAAACTATATGTGTCTAATTCAAATAATTTATTACAAAGGTCCAGATAATGCTAGTACATCTTATAACAAAGGTTTGGATATTGTAAGTACATCTTATTACAAAGGTTTGGATAATGAAAGTTCATCTTATTACAAAGGTTTGGATAATGAAAGTTCATCTTATTACAAAGGTTTGATAATGAAAGTTCATCTTATTACAAAGATTTTGGATAATGAAAGTACTTCTTATTACAAAGATTTGGATAATGAAAGTACATCTTCTTACAAAGATTTGGATAATGAAAGTACATCTTATTACTAAGGTTTGGATAATGAAAGTACGTCTTATTACAAAGGCTCATCACTTCTTCTAGTACACAAGCAAATAACATTGTCAAGTGTTATATTACAACGTAATTTGGTACCTTTCATTTCCTAATTTCAATTTTCTTCTAATCTGGTAAGAATAGTTATTTTTATTCCCTATTAACTGAAATTCTAAACAAATAATTGATTTCAGGGTTTAGAATCAAGCGGAAGCAAAATATCTTCGAAAAAATAAAAATTCTTTTTTAAATCCGAGTAAGAGTACTCGCGTTAGATACAAAGCATAGTAAGGCTCTACGACTGGGGATTTTCTTGGCAAACGAGATTAGTTTCTTTGGACAAAGAGGGACAACCGGACATGGGAGTGTCCACTTAACCCTCAACCTAATCCGCAGCCACTGATCTGAGCTGCTACGCCGTTTGTTATGGCTTTCTCTTCTTTAGATCGAAAAAAGAGGCTGGGGAATATCCACAAATGATATTTGAGATCGCTTTTCGTCTTCAAAGCAATCCTTTTTTGAAAGATAAATTTTGTGTTGTCTCAAGATTTTATATCACTTTTGAAGTTTACATTTTACTCTTATCGTAGGAACAACACGATTACATAATTTCTTGCTTACTATTACTAATAATTAGATCATAATGTTTTCAATTTCAGAACACTTTTAGAAATTAGGGCACTACTTTAAAGAACAGTTAAAAATAACATATGACTGAAGTTTTGCTATTGTGCAAGATTTCAAATTATGAAGAGATATTTCAACTTGAATAAGTTGAATTCAATTTTCAGACCTTTTGCGTGACATTTCAAAAAAGAAATCTGAAACTGTATGTGTCTAATACAAATAATATATTACAAAGGTCCATATAATGAAAGTACATCTTATTACAAAGGTTTGGGTAATGGAAGTACATCTTATTACAAAGGTTTGGATAATGGAAGTGCATCTTATTACAAAGGTTTGGATAATGAAAGTTGTTTGTTCATCCTTGTAGGAGAGAATAAAATCTGTAGTTTTAAATATATTAAATGAGAAAAGAAAAATTAACTTTCAGATATTGAATTTTTTTTTTCATTTATCATAATAATTGAATTCCTTATTTGATTATTTGTTAAAGATGCCTTAATTAATTAAAGCGATTTATTAAGGTATCTTCAAATATTTCCAACTTGGATGAGTTCTTTTTGGTTAATGGAGGAAAATTCTCTTATGTGAAGTTCTGTGTTTGATGTGATGAAAGAAAGAATAAATGCAAGAATGTATGATACAAAATCTGTTAAACATTCATGAGAGTTTTTAACACTTCGGCAAAAAAGTAAGAAATTATTAACTTCTGAATGATAGGTTTTATTTATTTTCAAGCTTTATTAGAAATTTAAAGGTTTTAAAAATATTTTCAGTACATACTTTTCCCCACTAGGATTAAAGTCTATAATTATTAAAATCTATTCTCTATAACTGAAATAAACTTTTATATAATTTGCAATGATCGATTATTTTTATTGCAATTTGTGACCATTAATCTGATTCATTCGATGAGGATAATTTTCGTACTTGAAACTTATCCTCATAGAAGACATTTTATACTGCTATGATAGAAGAACTGATAGATTGGAAGTTATAGCATTAAACAACATGCGAAATATTTTCGTTGTCACCTCTGAAACGTTAGAGTATTGGAAGCTTTATGAGAGGTTTAATTTTACCTAAGTCCCAACTCGAACATTATAAAATGAATATCATAATTCTAAATTATGGCCAGAGGTTTAGGATAACACTCGAAACGACAGTTACCTTTCCAAACCTTTACTTCTACATGACGATATTCGACTCTATGAATAAGATTTAAAATGCACAAGACTTACATTTATGGTAGAGTTTTGATAATGTTTGGTTGGAAGCATGAACGTTTCCAACCCTGAAGCTAAAATATAGTAATTCGGTCACCACGCAGTTTAACAAAGGGCCATCGGCTCGATAGATTTTTTTTTCGTCTTGAGGTCTCTAAATATTTTGTTTTTAGTTAACTATCTCATTTTTAAGATTACTGACGCCAGTAACCCGTCGACTGCCACGGCAATTTTCAGAAATCTGACCTAGAATGACAATTGGATATAGTCGCATTATACTATCAAAAAAAAAAACTCTGATTCTAGTGCATGTTTATCATCAAAAAGCATAAAAAATACTTTTTTTATTCTTTTTGATGATAAACAAGAACTAGAATTAGTTTTTTTATTAATTATCTCGTAGTTGGATTCTATAATAGAAAGATCTTCGCAGAAGACAACTATGAGTTAATTCACATGCAGACACACTTCGATCTAGTTAAGTGCATAGTGTGTGAAAGATGTGACACAATAAAATATTTTATTATCATTATCATTTACCACAAACAATAAAATATCATTTTATTTCCTGAATTTGAATTAATTTTTATAATTATATTTTTTGTTTGTACAAGCCATCATTGATTTTTTTTGCTCTTTTCACAGAAGCCATCTATCGATATTAGCATTGATATATTCCGAGTTTAATCGTTGCTGCACAAAAATGGCAAGTAAAAAAGGACTAGAAAACTCGTAGTCGGTGTCCTAGAAAAGAACGCAATCTACGAGTTATCTCGTAGTCGGCAGTTAACGGGTTAATCTCCCATAATTAATGGTAGAATCGGATTTTGAATTCAAAAGCTTCCTGATCCGAAATCTAGATGCTGTTAAACACCACAGTGAGTTCATTATTTGAACTATTCTACGAGGTTTCAGTTAATGTATTTAATCTTTGCAATCAAAAGAAAAGAATAACTTTACAATATTAAGGATCCCACATCCAAATATATTTTATTATATTCTTATTTTTTGTACTGAAAGCAGCGAAAACTTCGCACAGTTTTGCTTATTTTAGCACTTGTTATACAGAAACTGAAAAAAAATATGTAGAAAAAAATCACATTTTTAAATAAAATTCTTGTATAAAATATTTTATATTTCCAGATATTGACTACACTACGGAATCTATACTTTCACAACGAAATTAAAAGTCTTTGAACCGCAAAAATGAATATTTTAACTAACATACCGTTTAAAACGTTCCCTCCACGTATTTAAAATATGCACACATTTTCAAAATTAAAACTCTCTTCGGCCAGCAGCAAATGCCGCTGAAACGGGAAATATTGCTTGATTCACTGGTACATTTTTAAATCCATTAACACGATTGAGAATTCATTTGAAGTGCGAAATAACTGTCTCGAACATCTTTATCGAGCGAGCGGAGCTTCCGAAGGAGCTTCAACTAAAGTATGCAACTGCACACTTAGAAATATTTAAAGACTTTTGAAAATTAGTTAAACTTCCTAATTGCTAGATTACGTGGTAAACTTTACTCAAGGGAGAGGCAGTGAGCTCAATTCAATTTATTTAAATTCTCTCACTTTTAAGAACCTTTACATCAAAGTAACTTTGTCTAAACTCTTATACGGCAGCGTAACTTTATGCAGTGTGTATGTGGCTAAGTCTCAATTTCAGTCTTAACGCTGTCAGTTAAAATGACCTATTCTGAATTCTAATTTCTAAAGAAGCTGCAGCGGCAGGGTTAATATTTTAGCGAGATGAGATAAGAGATAAGCGAGAAAGAATAGAATTTGAGTCGCCAGAAATTTCGCAAGTGCAGCAATCGATGATTTTGCGTTATAGAAATTAACATTTTTATAATTTAGGTAAAAGCAGATGCGTTTATCCGTATTCGTTTTCCAGGAATTATTTTGAGTGAATTGATCTACTGAGTCTATAAAATTGCATGAAATACATTCCAGGGAAAAATAATTATTTTATATAAGCTCTTAGTTTCCCAGGACTTTCGGAGAAATTTGGGAAAAACATGTTTACTAGAGATACAGATTAGAATTTGTTTCCAGAAATTATATTGTTATACTTTTAAAGGGGAGAAATTATCTAGATATTTCTTAGCTTTATTAACAAGTCTATATAAACAGGACTTTAAGAAGAAATTGAAATTCGCATTAATTAATACAAACGATCAATAAAATGAAATAATTTAATGGTCTGGAAATATTTTACATTTTTTTCAATATGATTCTTAAATATGAATAAAATATTTTTTATTCAACACTTTGACTGATAAGCCAAAATTGCAGATGTTCACCATGGAGCCAAATTTTTTTGTGTCTAATTTGTTATTTTTTCAACATAAAACTACATATAAAAGCCATATTTTTCAATCTGACTCGTTTTGCAATACATGGGGATATTTTCCTCCTGGCTACCAAAAATGATAGCCAAAGCACCCCACGAAAGTTAGTGCGAATTCTTCAATGAGGGATCAGATGGGGGCTTATGCCACAACAATAAGAAAAGGTGTTAAATGGTGCACAAAAATAGGATTAGAATGGTTAGGAGTTGCAGTAGTTAACGCATGGGTTGCATATCGGTATATAACAAACTCAAAAATGGAAATTCGTAAGTTTAGAGAGCGCTTGGTTTTTCAGCTGCTTGGTTATGGATATAGATCCCAATTTTGATGCGAAAAAAAGTTTTTAAAAACGCCACTTGATTGAGAGGGTACGTGAAAATGGTAAAAAGTTGCGACATAAATGTCATATATGCTATATCAACATTTCTAACATCGAGGGGCGTGAATTGGCCAGAAAAAAGGCAAAGTTAACTTCCACATACTGTGACAATTGTTCTGACACGCCTCAATTGTGCCGCAATTGCTTTAATGCCAAACACTGAATGTAACTCTTTTCCAAAATAAAGGAAATAACATACTGTATTTATATATTTTTTATTTTCTCAAACTGTAAATATATTTATCACATACTGCATTTATATATAATATAATATTGTTGCATGTTAAAAATATTTCATTTTCCCTAAAACTTAGCTCATGGAATCGGCACATATATCAATTTGCACAAACCACGTATACCCAGCACTTCGTAGGGGGTTGTCCAACAATTAAACTGCAATTCGATTGTCATGTAACTGATTTCGTTTTTGATAGCCAAAGCCTAAAGTGTTGAAACACCATGGCTATCAGATATGATAGCCAATGTCCCAATGAAAACATCACTGGCTATCACATATGATATCCAGGGCATTCCAAGTGTTAAAAGGTTGATTTGATTAGCGTAGAAATTCAAAATCCTGCGATATCTATTTTAGAATTGACCTCATAACCATAGAGCTGCTTTCCAAAACCAAATCTCCTCACCACACCATCGAGGGAAGATTGGATCACTGGAATATTTTATGTGGAATATTTTATGTTTTTTATCTTTTTCCAAAACCAAAGTTGAGACTCTGCTACCAGACAGTCGTTAACTGTAATATAAAACCTTTATAGTTTTAATGTCTCTAAATTTGTTTAGGAGAGTACCTCTAATTGTACAGGCATGCATAAGACTTTCAATGAAGTTGAAAACTGAAGGTGCATTTTCATACAAAGAATTATAAAAGTATAAACTTGCATCTTCAGTTATCAGTTTAATGTGATTCTATTTTAATTGCAAGTCTGAAAAGTCTTTTTAGTTTGAAGGGTTAGGGTTCAGTTTTTTTAGTTAGGGTTTAGTTTTTAGGGTAAATTTATTTTAGGTGTGCCATGTATAATTTGAATGCGACGGAGGGTTCAAAATGATAAAAAAAATATAGAATGAATTCTCCGATCGCAAATTTCATGTTATGTGAGAACATTATTTTTAAGTCATTATTTGTCTTAATTAATTTAAGTCATTCACCAGTTTAAACCGGTTTGAAACAATCACGAGACTTCTCTATCGGTCTGTATCTCTCTATAATATATATATATTTGAAGTTTAACCGATTTTGAGATGAAATAACAGCTTTGAAGTCATAGTTCTTTGTCAGCCTTTTAAAAACGCATCTGCTTTTCAAAGAAGCGTACATAATAATAATGTAATACTGGTTAAATGAGGTTAAAATATTTTTTGCCAGGGAATTTCAGAAACATCAAAACCTCCTAACCAAAACATCATATTCTCACATGATAAAAAATGTATAAAATATGTTTATCAAAGAGAAAATCGTTTGCTTTTAACTTCTAATAATATTTTAATTAAAGTATAAAAAAATATAGTAGCAGTTATAAAATGTCTAAAAAAGGAATCTTCTGCTAAATGTCTAAAATTACAAAACTCCCTAACCAAAACATCATGTTCTCACATGATAAAAAAATCCTGATTTTTCGATTGTTAGAAATTTCGAATTGTCTTTTTCATCTTAATAATTTTTTAATAAAGAAAAATTATTAATGATAAGAATGTGTACCGTTTGAAGGTCGCAATACGAGCCTGCGACGGTAGATCCAGTAGCCGAGTAACATGATCATAATACAAAAGTCGACTTCGATATCGTAGATGTTATCTGGCTTATGAAGCTGGCGCCACAGTACTCCCTCACCAGTGAGTCAGCGGTGGGAAGAACTATTTTTATATTGCTAAGCGTTATGGCGAGTTGCTGCTTGCGCCAAGTCAGTCTGACAACTTTGCTTTGCTTGCATCAAGTGAGTCTGACGAAATTGCTTTGCTTGCTTCAAATGTGTCTGACGACTTTCCATGTTTGCGTGAAGTGGGATTGGCGGCTTTGTTTGCTTGCGTCAAGTGAATTTGACGACTTTGTTTGTTTTTGCTGCGGGTAGATGGCGCCACGACTGTTGCAGGTGGTTGCGTTTCCAAGGTCACCAATGTACCGTGTGAAGGTCGCGATACGAACCTGTGACGCTAGGGCCAGTTGCCGAATAACATGATCATAATACAAAAGTCGACTTCGGAATCGTAGATGTTATCTGGCTTATGAAGCTACAACCACAAATGCATCAAAATATCTTGGAGCTTAAAGGAAAATAGAGATTTAAGAACATGTATAAATGATCAAACAAAGAGAATATTAAAATATATAAATAAGTGGGAGATACAAAAAAGAGTCAATGACCAGTCAATAATTTAGAAACGAAAATATTCATTAAATATATTAAGTATATCTAATAAAATATTCGACTAAGCATAGTTTTATCAGTTAAATATTAACTCAAAAATAAAAAAAAAGTTCAAAAAATAGAACTTTAAAATTAGTTTATTTTTGCTGGAAAAAATTGAAAATTTTAAATGCAATATCTTTGTAAAAAGATTTGCATTGCAAATGAAAATGCTCTTAATATGAAGTATGATATATAGGTTTAATCATACAGCATTTTGCATATGAAAATAACATTTTTAACTTTTGCAGCATTCGAGAAAAGGGAAAAGTTACACTTCAAATGAAATATCTGAATATTAATCGAAATAAAGTATATATGAAAAAAATTTAAGGAACGGAATTGAGACTCATCATCCCTTAAATTTTCACTTAAAGAACTTGACTGAAAAATTTACTTTCGATAGAAAAAGTACTTTATTAAAAGTGAAAGTTTCTTTTAGAAGAAAAATATTTGACGATTCATGTGGAATAAATTTATATTTATAATTATTTTCGTCAGAATTCCATCGGAATTTTGTTTTAAAAAGATTTATGGAACGATATCATCGAACAATTTAATTATATGTCTAAACTTTCATGAATAACACTCTTTTTAATAGTTTTCGATCTACGATAGCTTATATGAGTAGGAGATAGGAATTTTTTAAAATATAGATTGAAATGTACAAAAATTTTAAGTGAGAATACTATTGCAACTGCTGAAATATATCTTACTTTTCTTAGTGAAATTTTAGGGTACTAAAAGCAATGCAATTTTTATTAGAATATAATTACGTTTAAAGACTATCTCTTAATTTCAAGGACTATCTCTAGAAAGCTTTTTATGAAAGATAGAATATTACTTATGTTTTCAATTTCTAGTGTTAACTCACTCTCCCTATATATATATATATATATATATATATATATATATATA
>JAOUZG010047704.1:1529185-1553447 GCA_026289955.1 Argiope argentata | reverse complement strand
AGGAAGGATATTCTAATATATAATTAGCAGCCATTATTGTGACTAAAATATTCAAAACTTCTACAGCCTTTAATTGCAAACAACTACATAAGTTTTTACAAATTATTTTATAATTTTATATTATAAATTATATTTTATGATTTTATTATTAACTAATTTTGATAATTAATTTAATATTATTTATTAACTTTAATATTTAATTTATCATTATTTTAAATTTTTAAAAATATATTATTATTTATTAATTTATTTATTTATAATAATATTTTATATTTTTTATTAAGTATATTTTATTATTTTATTAATTATACAGAAAGATGCTTCGCTGACCTTTTCTTATACCATTTAAATGATTATGGCGGATTTTTTTTTTTGCATGACGAAAGGACGTTATGTTAGAATTTCTTTTTGAATTTGTTTATAATTCATATTAATAAATTTTTTGTTATAAATACAATATTATTTTATAATTTAATATTAGTTAACTAAAATCAATTATGTTATAATATAATATTAGTTGATAATTTAATATTAGTTAGCTAAAATCCATTATGTTATAACATAGTTAATTTAATATTAGTTAACTGAAAATTAATAATGTTATAAAATAATATTAGTTTAAGCCTGATTTCTTAGGAATAAAGTAGATAATTTTTGTCCCAATAGTAGTGGGCACAGATTAAATCTGATTGAAGCTTGCATTCTTGTTTCTGAGAGTAGATCGTAAGTTTTTCTTCGCATTTGGTATGAATATTTTTTACTTTAACCGTTTTAATTTTTCATCAGAATCCGTGATAAAGTAGTTCTTGTCCACATAAGGTACGAGATTATTCATAATGCGTTGCAGAAAACAGTACTTCTTCCGTTTATCTTCTTATTTTTTTTTTCAAAAAAAATCATATAAAATGCAAAGAAATAATCAAATTGGTATGAATATGATGTTTTGAAAAAAAATAATGAAAAAATATGATTTTTTTATTTGAAATAATTATCGACGTATTAAAAAAGAAATAAAATGAGGCTGTTGGCTTATATTTTCTTTGAAAATATAAAAAAAGTCTGGACAGTAATTTTAAGTATTAAAGTAACAAAATCAACAAATACTAACAGTTGCATATGTTACGATGCATATCAATTGATTCATTCTATAAAAATTATGTACGAGAACAGAAAGTAAATTTTATAATTTTATTTATAATTACAATATATTGTACTTTAAATTTTACAGGAACGTTATAGTGGATAAAACAACTATCAAATATCGAGGACTATAATTGAGCAAATTTACAGATACAAATATTAAAATCGGTGCGAATATCAAAATAACTGATGTTTAACTTATATTTCATCAGTTGAACTATAAGTAAGAGATGTTGATAGAATTTAGATATCAAGTGCTTTAATCCAAAACAAATGTCTCAAACTATCGATTTTGCATTTTTAAAAATTAGTTTAAAATAAATCTTAAACAAATAGGCCGATTTTTTAAAATTTCCTATTTTCTATGTCTTGTTAAACATTATATATTTTCTTAATTGCAGTATGATATTAATTTAAGATTACTGAAATTTTTTTGAATTGAATATTATATCAGGGAATTGCAGATTTTTGTCCTAATTTATCAAACAAACTATGGATTAAAGCTTAATTTATACAGCAAAACTTTCGATATCTTCTTTTCGACAAAACGATTAGAATAATTCTTGTCATATCTACTTTTCTCATCCTTAGAGCATATGTTTTTCCTAATTTCAATTTAAATATTCATCACAAACGGGAGTTTCTAGGCAGGATATTTGATGTTCGATATTTTCTTTTTATTTATCGAGACTTTTATCGCATATCTATCTCTGTCACGTATAATAAAAATTATGTTCTCGAATTTCTGATTGCAGCAATTCAAATATTCAGTCACATGATGCATTTTCTCCATTTGATGTTTCTATAGCCACAGAACTGAAACAGCAAACTTATTGATAATCAATTTTTCATCATCTATTCATTGGTAGGGGATTCCTATTTTGATCTCGTTATAATGGTTGTGAATACATTGAGAAGAATTGATTGATGCCTCAAATTTGACTCGAATATTATATGAAAATAGTTACTTTCGCTTTTTGCAGAAATATATTTTTTTAAAAAAAAGAATAAATCGATGCCGGAATATCCTGAATAACATCCCGAGTGTTTAAAAAATTTTGTAGTCAAAATAAATTAAATAAAATGTAAAACATGGTAAATATGAATAAATTAAGGAATACGTAGCAAAGAATTTGATCAAATAAAGTGAAATATTCTGATTCCATATTCGAAGATATAGGAGGAATTTGTATTATAAATATAATTTGTTATTGAAACTACTACATAAACATGACATCTGTATCTTATAAAATGCAGATTTTGAAATTCTTAAATGATGATCTGAAAGCTTTTTGCAATCATATAATAATTGATCCTTCGAATTATAAATCAAATTGATATCTATGGAAAACATTAAATCTGAACGATGCATTTCAGAATAAGTGAAAATGTGAGACTGCTTTGAATTATTTTCAATGTTAAAGTAAAACAATTTTTTTTCTTTACAGTGTTTTTAATGATATTACTTTTTCCTGCAAGAAACAAGCTCTGTTTTTACTTACTAAAGAGTATCTTTTTTCACATTTTAAATACAATTATCAATACATTATAATTATTTTTTCAAATATTTTTTATTAGGATTTTCATAAAACGTTTTAGATGTTACCTTCTTGAGAAACATGAAGAATTACTCTGCTTGATCATTATTCTAAAAAAGCATCTCTTTTTGCTGTAAAAACTCAGTCCCCTCAAAATGTTTTTATAAAAAGAAATTTTTCTAAATATTTAAGCAACATTTAATAGAGAAGCTACAACCCTGAAGATAGATTAGAAAATTAGTTTCTTAGGTCACAAGGGAGCAGATGTTTAATTACTGGAAATTTAACTAATTAAGATTGTTACAGGAAACTTTAGAATTTTGCTGAAACATTAATGCACAGGGCAAAGTACTAACTGGCTGACATGTTAACTGTACAAGACTTGTGGAAAAATAAGCATTATACTGTTTACTTTATTGGCTCGAAATGGAGATTAGTTATGGAAATAAAACAAAGCATCTAACATTAACGGGAATATTTAATAAATAAAATCTCCTTAAAATATTGTTACAAACCTGTAATTTTTCTTCCGAGCACGAACAGAGTTATCGTAAGAAAGACTGCTTTACGATCAACCCTGTTGCGTGCTGAGTCGATGCTAACATCAGCTGAGAGCTTGGTGAACATTTGGGACTGACTTTGACGATAAAAGGGAAAATGCTGGAAACTTCGAGATTTTTCCCAATCAGTACAATAGAAACTGAGATTCGCCATGATTGATCAAGAAGGTTCTCGGCCCGCCTCCCAGATGCTATAACAAAACGGCAGTTTCAAGTAGAACGTTAATTTAATTATGCTGTAAAAAGAGTTGGGAGATAAAGGCAAGTAACAAGTGTTTGAGAAGATAGTGAAACAAATGCGGAATATTCCGATGGAGAACCAGCGTGCTGCTGAAATTAAGGGAGTGCTAAACCGAACTGCTTTGTGTCAAGTCCTGTTCTATACTGTGGAAACAGTGTCGTGTCATTTGTGGAGTAATCAGTCATGTGGTAATGAGTCGGCAGCTAGAGCGAAGTAACAGTGAAATTTCAGCAGGTTGGAGATATCTTAGTACGAAGCTCCAAAGATCCCCTCTCCTGCTGGATTCTGTCTGGCCGCTTTGAGTTCTGTGGTCGATAACTACTTCTGGGCAACTGTCTGCTGTAGTGTGCTGCTTTGATCGTCTCGACTGTACATATTTGTCGTTTTGTGTAAATAAACAACGTTGTTGTTTTCTACTGAGGCCTGCTTATCGTACCTTCACTCCATACATCCACTATAAACGTACCCTGTGAGATTCGTAACAATATGATGTTGTCTAATGTTTCTAAGAATATTTTATTTTAATATATTTAATATTATTAGTATCTAAAACGTTTCACAAGAAAATCCTACTATAAAATTTGTGAAACATTCTTTTAAACATATATATAATTTACCATGGATAATTGCGTCTGAGATGATAAAAAATGATAAGCAAAGGCACCTTAAATTCAATGGATTCGCAACTGTAATGAAGATGTTTATTTTAATGCACAAAGTTTATATAAAAGGATTTTCCTAAGAATTTTTATTTTTATTCTAGTCTGATATCAAGATTATACTGATAGAATGTCACGAAAGGGCGTTTTATATAAAGCATTTATTAAATATGACTTGTGAAAACAGTGTTTAGTACGTGTCAAAAAGAAATTACGAATTCATTATTTAGAGATTAGGTTCTCGCTCCCTTATAAGACTATATTCCTTTCATTTGTCACAAGTAAATTTCTTGGGGACATTTACCTTTTTTAAGAACACATTTCTTTACATTGAAATACTACATAGCAAAAATCCACCATTTAGTATAAAAACATTTGCGAGAATCATTAGGGTACACTGAAAAAGCCAAACATCCGTTTTATTAAGAAAAACATTTTCCATTTTGACAGCACTTATGAATGGATTTGTTATCAGCATAATTTTTTTAAAGAATTTTCGTTGTTCTCAAACAAGAAAGGAGCCGTTGATGACTTGGGAAATTACTCTTGAAAATGAGGAATATTCGAGATACCAGATTAAAATGTGGAAACTATCCGGTCTATTTAATATCTTTTTCTATATAGTCTGTGAAACACTAAAAAATATTACTATTTATCCAGCATGCTAATGCATTTATTCAAAAAAATTAAGTCATGAAGAATTTATTCGAGATTTATACTGTAAAATTCTCGAGACCATATTATAAATTTCACCAAAACATATATTGACTATAATGGGGTCTGTATACCCGTAAATGTTATTTTCTGAGCTTTAAGCTCCTAAAAAATCATTTATAAACACCAAAGAAGCAATTTAATAAAATGAAAAGCAACTATATTTGGGAAATGTATTAGTATACTTTATAGAAAAAAAGGAAATGGCGTACATTAGAAGTGTTTTTCAATTTAAAACTATCTTAATATCTCAGTTTGTGTAAATATAGTCAAAACATGCTATTTAAATATTTTCTTATTGTATGTATTTTCTAACCTAATTTGCAATTCCAGCTCGGTTTCTTTTTTTTTAATTCATCTATTTTCATGACGATTATCATCGTCACTGCTTTAAAAAGTAAAAATAAATAAATTCTGGCGTACCTTATTTGGATTTGAAAAAGATATCCCATTTTTGTTTATCGGAACTATATTATTATAATTTCATATTTAATATTAATCAAATGGATGCTGTTAAGTTAATTAATTGGCATATGCCTTTATTATAAGCTTATTATTCATAGCTGAGTAACTTAATCTAACTACCGCCGTCTACTATTATTGGTGTTTTATATGTTCCAGATTAACTCTTTCAGTGGGACAGCTACCATTTCCGTTAGGTTTAATTAACTATCTCGTTAAGTCTAAGAAAGGCCTTGCGCTCAAGCCTATTAAATATTAGTTGTCAAGATAATTACTACAGATGATTTTAAAAAAATCTGTTATTGATTCCATTTTTACTTATTTCACTTTTATTGCTTTTTTACCCCTTATTAAATTTTTTTGCAACAAATGCAGTTGCTACTTTCTGCAACTTTTCACTTTTCTTCTGATGTATCCAGAACTGGGCAATCACAGCTACATCTTCGCTTTAATACTTTTAACTTGATATTCAACTAAAATAAAAGCGTGAATTTAGATTAGTGGATGAAATTCGAGAAACAGTTACAATTCTTTATAATTAGGTTAGCCTAAAGGATATTACAAAACGAATGACATATGTCATTGAACACTGATTTTCACTCTATGCTTAGAATATTTATCCTATTCCTTAACTCACAACTGCATTGGCCAATACTTTCCATCTTAATATTCTCTTGTTACTATTATTTTGGGATAGAAGCTATTAATTAGTACCTAAAGTGCTTTAAAATGTTTGTAGTTATTACGTTATACAGAAAATAGAAAACATTTTGAGTTCGTTTTCAGCTTGAAAGAAATAAAGCATTTGTTTTAAATATATGAAAATTAAGGTTTTTGATTTACTATAAAAATAAATGTTTGTACTGTTATCCTTCGAACTTACTTTAAAAAATCTCAAAAGTACAGATTTGATTTTCTTTATTCGTTTGTTTTGTTAGGAAATTTTTCACTGATTAAGCCTTGTACGAAAGGTTTGGAATTTTGTAATATTGTAATTTTCAATACTTAACTTATATTTTAATAGTAAACATTATTTTATTATTTATTTATTTAATTATTTTAATGTATTTTCCAGAATAATGCAAAATCTAACAGAATGTGTCTTGGAAAGCTTTATTATCTGGCAGGAAGTCTAATTATATGCCCAAATTATTTTCAATTACAATACTTTTTGAGCAGACTGAGAAACAAATTAATCATTGTATGAAACTTTACATTTTTTCAATTTTAATAATTACCTTGAAATTGGGAGATGTAGCATATCTTTGGGTCAGGAAACATTCACCTTCTCTTTTAAAAAAATATGAATAAAAAGTGATATCCTGAAATTGAATTGAGTATACCCTAAAGAAATAGGTATTGAGTAACATATAAAGAAACAGGTATGAAACACCAAAAACTTCTCATCATTTATCAGTTTGAATATCAAATATTTTTCCGGTTAAATTTTTGTGTATCATAAGAATTCAAGCCATTATGACTTGAATAAATCATAGACACTTTTGCATCAGTCTTTGAATGGCTTTCTTAATTTACTGAATAGATAACGCCATGAAAGATTCTATTTGCAGTCTTTTCTCTGTTTTCCAGCTTGTTTATTACCCTAGTAGAGCCTATTTTTGCTACATAGCATTTTTAAAAATTTTTATTAGTTAATATTATTATAGTGAGTAATTAAACATCATTAAAAATTCAGCGCCAGCGCTATCAAGAAAATAAAAGTGATCTTATCTATTATTTTTCTAATATATGACTATGTGAGTAAACAATTATGAACCATTTAAATAAAATTGATAAAAAAAATAATAAAGTTTTAATTTTAAGAAGGATTATATGAGAATAAAAGACGCTCGGTTTTTAAAAGTATATTTTTTATAAATATACCAAATAAGTTAATATCTTACTTTTTAATAAAATGGAGCAAAATTACTGCTTATATGAGAGATGTAAAAATAGCAAAAATTAAGATTATCTATAATTAATTTTAAATTCCTTTACCTTAGAGAAAAGGCTGTCTAATTAAAACTCAAATAATTGGTTTTTAATTCGGTCATAAGAGTTTTTTAAAAAGCGCAAGGGTAAAAAATAAGGGTTTAAACCGTTATAAGAAGTATTAAAATCAACCACCTTCTATCATTGATTTTTCTTCTTATTTTTTTTCTACTGGCATTTCTTCTAGGTAGTTAAATCCTTTATCAGGTAGCTGCAGTTTTGCCTCTTCGCAAAGTTAATCCTCTTTTCCATTTTTATTTGAAGAATTCGAAATGTAATATATGGATGGAAACTCGAATAATTTCGATTAAAAATTCGAGGCTCTCTGGCAGTTATTAAGTTAATCTAAATGCCTTCTCTTTTTGATGTTTCCATTCTTGAGAATTTCCGTCAGAAGTTATTCATCCAGGAAATAAAAGAAAAAATAATAATAAATGAAAAACAGAAAATAAATACACAGAATTTAATTGCATCGCAAACGCTGATAATGTGGCAGAAGCGATGGCATATTTTTGGAAGGAAAAGTTCGAAATGTTTAAAAATACTTTTCTCATTAATTTCCAAGAAAAGTTATAATTTCTTATCCGGATTTTTTTTTCTGATTAATTTTTTTCTGCGTGTTTCTCGAAAAGTAATGCAATGATTTTTTTAGAAATATTTGAAATATTTCAAAAATGTTTTTCTACACAAGTGAATTTAGTTTATATTGGATAGCAGAAACACCCAGAATGAAATAATGAAGAAAAGTGAATTTAACAACAAATTTTAGAGTTATTAGATTCTACTCTTGTTCTATTTTTTTTCTTCCTATACAGAAGGTGATGTGATTTTAGAAAAAAATATTGCAAACATTTCCAAATTGAATAGAAAAAAAATTGGTAACTTTTAAGAAAATAGAAAAAAAGCCTAACTGGTTATTAAAAAAAACACGAAAGTATAAGGAGACTTTGGAGTATGGGGGTGATGTGTGTTTTTCTTGTTGCAACATTTGATGCAAAGGTGCATGTAATCGATTTTGATTTTCATTCAAAACTTTAACTGACTGTGAATTTTATATATATATATATATATATATATATATATATATATATATATATAATATAAATTTGCGTTTGAAGCACAATCGTGACCGAAATCAAGGAGAAGACAAGTTGAATTTTAAATTTCGTTTTGTTCCATCTAAAGAGGCACACTTTATGTATTAGCAGCGCTGCTCAAAAGCAGAAGGTAAAAAAGCCAAATTAATTTATCCCTGGTCTTGTATATCATGAGATTCTCCTCAACCTAACAAATGTTGAATTTTGATAGGAATTCTCCCACGTATTGACCTTGGCAAGAGAAACACAGGAATCTTGTAGAAGAATGAATCTCTTCACTCTGAACTTGGACTGAGGGCGCAATATTTTAACAAAGTTTACATTTAATTAAGCAGAAAAAAATATAATGGGATCGGGAAATTAGTGAATATTTTAGAATGACTTTAATATGGGCTGAATTATGCTAAAAGTTAAGAAGTTAAATAAGATTAAATTTTAATATATAATGATGAAGGTAAAATGCTAAAGTTCATATATTTACTATAATTAACTATTTGAGCTCAAATAACGAGTTCAGTTCGTAATGAATTTTGGCGATATTAGCTTAAAAAGTATTTTTAAAAAATTGGCGAAATGATATTTCCATTACACCTTTGTATTTTCTTTTATGAATTCATAAAGTTCTTTGCATGCAATTTATATCTGTAAAGTACGAAAACATTCTTGAGTATTCACATTTTGTAATTAGATGACTCGATAATTCTTTTCCTTTTTTTCTTCTAAATATACATTCAATTCAAACGAAATATAAATCTAAAAATCACAAATATTGCCATAGTAACAGAAGTTTCGTGATTGTGGGACAATATGACTCTTTACTTATAAAATCACGAAGGAAAAAACTAAAAAAAATATTATTATTATTATTTGATGATTCATAATAAGGCATAAATCCTTTCTATCCATTCAGTCTCAGCAATCTTTGTCTACTTCCGTTATAAACAACATTCATGTTTAAAGTGCAAACAATATGAAATCTTATTGTATTTTCTCATTATCTAATCATCATCATAATGAAAACAATTCTGCATACTGTAATCCGTTTTTTGTTATGAAAGTATGGTGCGTCCTTTAGGATTGAATTATACAGTAAATTATTTTTAAAAACGAATGACCTTCTCTTTTACATCAATGAATCATTTCTTATAATTTCATTATTTCAGAAAATATTGAAAACACGTTTTTAAAGAACAACAATAAAAATGACGATGACGTGTATGCTTTACAACAGAAAGAGGGGTGCAATAGCTTCTGAGGGTATGAACCCCTGAGCAACCGAGGGCAGAATTATGACTTCTAGCTCATATGAGGATGATACACACGCACACTTGTTTACACAGCCACTTTTTACAAGGGGGTGGGGAGACTTTAACACACCTTACAGATAGTAGATAGAACAACCATGCCATAATCGGGACTCGAACCCGGAATGCCCTAAACACGAGGAAGATGCTCTACCTCTGAGCTAGGGCGCTGGCACAAAAAATAATAATAGAATACCATTTTTTACTTTATATAGAAACATTGCTTATTTTTTGATGATTAGGATGCTGAAAGATATAATTTAAAATTTAAGCACGATGCAAAGAATATGGGATTAAAAAGTAATGTTTTTCTCTTTTATATAAAATTTAAGAAGAAAGTCAATAACTCTGTATTAATACCTGTACAATTAGCAATACTTAATTCAGTCATCACACTGGAATAATATGCATTCGAGAATGTGGCTTGCTTGCTCCCATGTAAGTAATGTAACTTTCAGCTTCCTTTGAAGATACAATAAAGTCTTGCATTGGTTAACATCAGTATCGCTGACGACAGGACCTATCTCAAAGTGAAATCTCCATGAATTAGATGTACTGCGCTATATTTGACTGTTTTCAGTTCTCGTTTAATAACAGCCATTCAGCACGATTGTATGTCTTCTAATTGCACGAGGTTATCATATATGAAGTAATACAACGGAATACATGGGCACAACTATCAACAAAGCATTTAGCAAATAGGCAGAAATGAATTTGCGACTATTGAGAGGTCCCAATGGTTTATTCGACAACATATTATGCTAACCCTTATATAGAGGAATAACCTCTAATCGTCCAACAATCTATATCGCCCTTTATATGGATGCTAATGTATTGTGGGTGTAATTTCAACACACAAACCTCTAAAATATTGCAGCGTACATATGCTAGAAGTGAAATTAGAAGAGAATAGATTAGAAGTTGATAGAAGGGAATTTTTGTTGTTATTAAAATCTAGATAAACGATGATATAAAGAAACGTTGGTATAATCAATTCCGTGGTGCTTTCATTCCTAATTAAATTGTAGCATTTGCACGCAATTGAATAAAAACAGCGTTTATGCATTATGTCGATAAGGGTGCTTCTTCAGAATTATGTTATAAACAAAATAATAATAAAATATAGTACATTGACAACAACATAATAAAAACATATTGACAGCAAGAATTGTTTTCAAATGGATTTAAATGGAATTAGTTTTCTAGTTTTTCTTTTCATTGCCTTTAAATTCCGATTAATTTCTGAATTTTGATAATAGGCACAGAGTTTATGTATATTTGATGAGCTGTAATATATTTTAAACTTCTAAAAGAGTCAAAATTTTCAGATTTTTAAGATTTATTTAAAATTGTCAATTCATAGTTAAAATTATACTTATTTCTTGACTAGGGAGGTAAAAATTTAGACTTAATTGGAGA
Organism: Argiope argentata; assembly: GCA_026289955.1. Classification (NCBI taxonomy): domain Eukaryota; kingdom Metazoa; phylum Arthropoda; class Arachnida; order Araneae; family Araneidae; genus Argiope; species Argiope argentata. Next base: position 1,542,321 of record JAOUZG010047704.1, on the reverse strand, counting down.
ATTGTGGTCTAAAAGACCGCATTTTCTTTACACTCAAATTTAATTTTATAGTAAAATATTTGTATGAAAATTTGCAATTATATTTTGCAGATATTTTTCTTGGTATATAAATATGTTTTAGAAAATTTTCATGATATATTATTATTGAAAAAAGTAAATGTGTTTGAACATGCATTTTATTCTTAAATTATATGTTGTACGAATTAATATTCTGGAAGAGGCATATTACTTATCATATTTTAAATCATATTTATTTTTCAGTATACAAAGGTATATGGAAAACAATATAATGGAAAATTCAATTATATGAAAAAAAAATGACCATGGGTATAGTATAACCAACCTATAAATTCTGTAAATATGTCTTTTGATATATTTTAGAAATATTTCAAAAGAAAAATTCATTATATTTCAAAATACTCATCAGAATCAGTGGAATGCAAAATTAAATCTAAAAAATTTTCTGTACAGTTATCCTTATCACTCAAATTCCTTTCTGCTTCATTTAAATGTTTCCGGAGCTCTGCTTCATACAGAAGATTATTAAGTTAGGTGATATTTTGTGGACTAAGTTTTAGTGCCATCCGCTAAGCCTTGTTTAACATTGGAACACTAAAAGGGAGGTGCGGTCTTTCAGACGTCGTAGAAAGGAATTGCTGAATTATTTAAAAGAAACATCCTCTGATACTGGTTGAAAATTTCACATGTATTGAAGGTCATGAAACAGGAAGATGCACGGTAAATCCATTCGATTGAGTTAAAATTAGAATAGGCGTGACCGGAAGTCAAACGTTTGCGATCTGATAGACCGCACCTCCCCAGTTAAGAGCTATATCCTCTAGATGTGTGAGCATTTATATAGAAGATTGATTGGATGCTAATGAAAATTCAATAGTATATATTTACATTTATTAATAAATATTGTAAAATATATTTCAATGATTCTAATCTCCTAATATTGATTTCGAGCATACATTTATTTCGGAATATATTCTACTCAAGCTTTTAAAAAGATGTCTTAATACGAGCTCTATAATTTTCCCAACTATACTTAATTCTCTCATTAATTTTATAATTAAAACCTTATTCTGCCTGGGTGATTATCCGAAATATAAAATGGTTAGAATTATGATAAAATTCAGTTATTGAATAACTCTGTTGAACTGCTGTTTCATAAGGCTGAATGGGCAAATCGATTTGTTAGTTTCTACCATTATATATATGTGCTCAAAATATACAGATTTTATAGAAGAAATCAAGGAAAAACAAGAGAAGTGTATTTTAATGATCGACAATTTAATTAATGCGATTTCGTGCTTGAGATATTGCTTTGAAATTGTTTTGGAAACTGTATTTTTGTTGCCAGAAACTCAAAATGAATCATCAGTAAGTTTTTCTTCCTTATAAAAATAATAGCTACAGAAAATATTTCGAATGTTTGCGTTTGATATCCTAAAACAAGTTTCACTGCGCAACTATACTTATAAATTTGATGTTTATACTCCGATTAACATTTGTTCAGAAATGATTCTGAAAACTCCCAGTTATTGCTTCTTCAGAAATGAAAGTAATTCCATGATGAGGAGGGTAACAAAGTGGGATTAATTAAATATCAAGATATCATTTAACTCTGGAACAGAAAGGTGGGGTTATGATGCTCCAACTTCCACTTCAATTGAGATCTCTTCTCGGTAAAGAGAGCTCTTCTTAGCTGTCTACTGGCCTCAAGCTAGTTAAGGATTAGGGACCAACTTTGAAAGACCTGCCACTTCTAGTTCAGTATACTATTTTTAGACTCCATGAGAAGAATTTACTTCAAGTATGAGGCAGATTTAACTAAATGAAAAGGATCTGTATTTAAAGGATTGTGTGCTGCATGCTTTTGCTGACAAATAAATCAAGACTCGTTAAACAATCAAGTTAGTTTGATTTCAGAAGACCAGCTACTTTTTTCAAACAACGTCACGCTGTAGTTTACAAATGAGGAATGATTTATTAATATCTTAATCAAATGATACTTTATATGAAATTTATATAATAATGGGTGGCCGGGATAGCCTGGCTGGTAAAGTGTTGGATTCGTATTCCTTAGGTTGCAAGTTCGAACCTCGCTGAGTAATACCATTGGGGTGGTACTGGGTCAGAGGTTATCATTCTTTGCTCCAGATCTAAATTACGATGTGTGGATGAATGAATGAAATGCATCAAAAGTTCTCCTCGTAAAAAGGATTTGTGATGTTTGTGAGCTAGAAATCAGACTTCTGCTCTCGGGTGCTCAGGGGTTCATACCTTCAGAAGAATCTGCAGGGAGGACGTCATAATTGGGGATGAGATGCTTTAGGTATGGTGGTTGGATCTCGCCAACCGGGTCGGTACACTAATAGGTGGAGGTTAGACTCCTCTCATCGGTGACGAGCCTTACTTGCTTCGGGGAGGATTGTACCGTGGCCGGTGATGTTCATTAGTAATCAACCACATTTCTCGCTAATTGCTGTTGCGGCGGTTTGGTCATTCCATTTCTATGGTTTATCTGTGTGGTTTCGTGGCGGGTCGGAGAGTCTATCTATGACTTACCCCCTGAAGCTACTACACCCCCACCCCTTTCGTTCCAAAGTGGAGTAAAACGATGAAGACTAAAACAACAACAACAACAACATTAAAATGGGTTTTAAAAACTAAAAAAAATGTTTTTTTTAAATTGCTCTCTTAGTTCAGTGTATAACATACTTTAGTTTCAGAAAAGCTCTTTCTTTCTATTGAAGCTTTAAAGTAGTACTGTTCTATTCTAGATATTATTTTATTTCTTCTAATAAAAGAGCAAAATGTTTTGATGAGGAACTTTGGATTATTTTTTACTTTTATCCTATATCTTTTAACATACAAATTTGGAAGTTTAAGTTATCTTACAGATTCGGTTAAAGCAATGTACAGTAGTTGCAAGTATCAGAATAATCTTCTGGAAAGAAAGTTTTTTTAAATATAATTTATCAACTATTGATAATACGTGCTTTCTTAAAACGAATATTTTCATTAAATTTAGCAATATTTCTTTTAATGTGAAAAACTATTCTTCCTGTGAATACAAATGAAATCCATTTCTTATGATTTAAAATGATCTTACATCTTTATTAAAGATAAAAATTCAGTCTAAATAAGCTCTTTTATTTTCTCTTCCACATAGTTTAGTTCTATTTTTTCCTTACTTAAATACTAAGCAGAATTTCTTTCATACTATAAATAGCATTCCCAAAACTTGCTTCTAGTTTATTGCGTTTTGTTACAGTTTTTTTTTTTTTCAATTGAAAAAAACATTGTCAGCAATTTATTTTTACTTGTTTTGTAATTTTATATGCTTGTCTAACATCAAAGAAAATGGACCTTCATGCATTTTCCATGACTTTTATGAAATGATAAAAGTTTTGTCACTCAAGTGAAGAAAAGTTATTTTGAACAAACCATTAGATCACGGTTTTCATTGTAAACTAGCATCAGTATTCAGTTGCGAATCAAAATTTAAAGCTTTCACTTATTCAAGAAAATATTGACTTTGAGTTGTCTATTTTGCAGCCACCTTCTGAGTACTCTAGAATGAACTTGCAAATTTCAAACTTTTTGAGATGTGAATTCATATAAGTAATCACTTTTAAAAAGTAATATAAAAAACAATTTTTTTAAAATCAATTTCTACTTGAATCAATAAAGAAAAAAAATATTTTACTTACTTTTTATTAAATAATTACAGTTAATATAAGTATTTATATAAATTTGCTAGAATCACAATATCAAGCGGTAAACTAGAAAGTGAATTTCGAGGCAATTTTCAATTTTCCTTTCTATATATAATATTGGAGTATTATTTTTATTTGTTACTATTTATTCGCTTTCTATTTTTCTTTCCGTTTCTAATTTATGAAATTGATGGTGGTCTCAAACTCCCATTCATCCCCCCACACACATGGGAATTTTTGGCTGGCGGGTTCGAACTCGTAGCCCAAGGGATATGAATCCAGTGCCATACTAACCAGGTTATCCCAGCTTAACAACTATAATTACTATAAATAATTGATCACCAAATTATACTGGCATTGAATTTTCAAATCCAATTCTGGCAACGCAAAATGCTTGAATTTTCAACACTAGTTAGGGTAACGCAATACAGATTAGAAATTTCTAATTTTCTTTATTCTCTATTTTAATTCGAAAGTACTTCAAACTGAATCGGAAAAATTGATTAATTAGCAATGTTTTATTTGAAATGCAGCAAACATTATGAAAGTACACAGAATCGTTTAAAATAATTGGTCGAAAACATATCAAGCCTAACCTCATTAGAGTGAGGGAAAAGCAAATTGAATTTGTTACTTATTTGGCGTAGGAGAAAGAAAGATTTTTGGCGAGAATGTTAGTTAGTTAGTAATTAGTAAAAAATTCAAGAATTAATATTTGAAAAAAACTGTATTAACTTCAAATGTCATCTACTACTACAAGTTAAAAAAATTTACTTGAACTTTATTGGATGAATAAAAAGTATTTCATTAACGATTGGAAATTTGAACAAGATTATATATATATATATATATATATTAGAGAGAGAATGGTGGCTAATAGTATTAATTGAAAAATTTTAATGAATTCTTAGATGAAACTATTTTTAGTCAACGCAATATTACTTTTTTCCGAAGAAAAAAAACTGAGATCATATTTGATAGTTTTTTATGGAGGACTTCAAATATATCGGTGTTCTTGCATTAGATATTTCCTTTTGAATATCGTACTTTTTATCCCCCTGTGATCAGTACATTGTTGTTTTTTTTAAAAAAAATCTTTTTTTTATTCTGCTAGTAGTAAGTTTATGCTCATTTTCTATTAAAAAAATACTTCATTTCTGTAAGAGGTTTAAACATTAAATAAAAATATTTCTTCAGTTTACCTTTTCGGTAAAGTAAAACATTAAGATCTTGCAAATCTCTAATTGATTCTTCTTGATTTTTCTGAGAATATAAATTAACTTATGTTTGAGAGTTATTTTCGGAAGAAAAAGAAGAGCTTTTAAATTAAAAAATTTTTTTTTCTAGGAATCTAGATGAAAAATGTGTTATCTTTTTAATAGTCTATATAAATGTTAAAAGATTCGGTGTTTCACAATTAAAGAAAAAAATATTCTTTTAAGAACTCTAACAAACGCATTTATTAATTGGTAGAAAAAATCTCCTGCATTATTTCATTCCTTTGTATAAAAATAATGTATATTTGTCAGAGTTATTTAATGGAAAATTGGATATTTGTGAAACTTTAGAGAATTTCATTTGTTTATAAGAATATCAAATATTACTATTGATTCCTTGTAAATTTTTGCATCTTTCTTGGAATGGATTTATAAACGTAGACTATTTTGATGTAATGGCACACCATTATTTGACTTGGAAATACTTGCTTGCATTAAGACTGTAATCAAAGTTCTGCCTTTCAAAGTCATTAATTTTAATCCTAATAGTATGCAGAGAATACTTGAATTTTAGACGATATATTTTATGTTTCTGTTATAAACAAACTAGTTAAGTCAAAGATAAGGATTTTAGAAGAAAACATAAAAATGGGACAACAATATTTGAAAGAAATTTTTAATTGATATATATACATAATAAAATGAATCACAGATGTGCAATGTCTTATGTTTTTTTTTTTCCAAAACATTGATTAAATCCCATCACTCTATGATAGTTTGGTATGCTAAAATTTTTGTTTAAATGGTCCTTAATTGCTTATATGTTGTATAAGAACAAAAATAAGCTAGCTAAACTAAACTGTTATTTCTGAAAAATGCAGAAATGTGAATAAACGTTATGAGAATATTTTAACCAATGAATGCAACTATATACTGCAAAATATACTGGTATAAATCTTAGATAGAAATTCTGTTAAAATTTTAATGAAAATGAAAGACCAATCCTTTTAAATGTTGCGCGTTTTTTTATTACAATGATACATATTATTATCTTTAAAGGTATTTAAATAAAGTTGGTAGAACGTTGGACTAGTACTCCGTAGGTTACGAGTTTGAAACTCATCGGCCAAAAGATTCTCCGAGTGTCTGGCGGCTGGCGCTCGTAAAATCTGTCGTGGTAGCAGGCCTCCGTGTCGAGAGATACCACTAGAGGAACTGGGTCAGAGGTGATCATTCTCTGTTCCAGGTCAAAATTACGATCTGAGATGAATGAATGAAGTCCGCTCCCTAAAAAGGGTTGTGACGTGTGTGTAGCTAAGTCGTATTCATTGCCCTAGATGGCGCTACTTATAAAACAAAGAGACGCATTTCTTAAGCTTAAAATCTGCTGATTGTATCAGTGGGGGATTGTCCACAGCAAGTGCCATTAGTCACAACAACAAATTATTCCCATAAAGGAAAAGAAATATGGAAGTATATTTCAGTGGATTATTTACGAGCAATTTAAAATTGTAGTATAATTTATTCAAAAAAATTATTTCTCCCAGCGTTCTTTACTAATTTTATGATTAAACAGAACGGATACACACATGCAAAAATTTGTCCTGGGTTTAGAGTTTGATGAATGTAATTTTTGTAATATTTAAGCTAATTAGCTTTAAATTTTTATTAAAGTCAATACTTTATTATTTTATTCACACCACAAACCTCATAGAAGCATGAAAACTATATCACTATTCGGAAGAAGATACAATTACAACTTGGCACTATTTAAGGCATTGAAAAGAGTACTGTAGGAAGTTACTGATATTATATTTTGTATATTTTCATCTTTTTGCATAACAAATTCTCAATGAATTGTCAGTATTCTTGCTAATCCCCAATGTAAGTGAAAAGATACCTGTTCCGCAAACGTTTTCAATTTCTTTTCCAAAATGAAATGTAAGAAAAAAAAACACTTGTGCTTTTTGCTTTTGCAACGGTATCGTATTTCTTTGAAGGGAAAAACCAATTTTTCGGCCTTGATATTTTTCTGAAGAAATCGTGAATCATTCAGTGTATCCAAGCTGTTATTTTTCATTGAGTGGCATACGTTTCCCCATTCTTTTCTGGAAAGTATATGAGTTCAATAATCGGGGATAACACATCATTAAGGATGAGAATAGACACATGGAGGCCTCAACAGGCAGGAACCATTAATAATATATCGCGCTGACAAGCATTGAATTTGTATTTTTTGCACGGAAACTCTTAGCAAACGAGAAAGCATTTATAGATTCTGTTTTGCATTAAGTTTTATAAGTTTCACAAAAGGCTCTACCATATTAGTTTTCCATGTGAAGATACTTTTATTATTTGGCCTTCCATAATATCAAGGCCTTTCAGGAAATGAATAAGGTATTACTGAGTGATAGGTGAAATGCCAACCAAAAAAAAACTATTAAATTGCTGGTGATCACATGCACATATTTAAATATGCTAAATGCGATATCCTTTTACGATTTCTTTTTGTAAAAGTTTTTTTTCTTTTATTAATTGATGTTTATGAAATATGGAAATTTTGCTTAATATCATATTTTAGTTGAAAGCTTTCAAGTGATATTTTGATAATAGTTAGTCAGTCTAATTTGTATCATGTTATAGTTATTCCATCATATTGCGTTATCTTTAAAGATAAATTTAAGCTGCTGAAAGGGCCAATTTCATGTCTCGGAATTTGAGGAATACGTATTAGTTCATGAGTTGAAACTTCTCAGTGAAGTTTAATGTATTGGAAATATTTTGACTTATATTTATCGTTTTTGTTACTTATGTTTAAACGCAGAGGATTTAAAAGGGTTTATGGAATTATTTATTTACTACTCTCAAATAAATGATATTTTTCTTTATTAAGCAGATAGTTCAGAGATACTGATTAAGAAATATATACCAAACATACTTTCACTATCTACTTCTGTATATTGAAAGCAAAAATACATTTTGAATTCATGATTTGCAGCTTTTAAGAGATTAAAACAAAAGACACATATTCAGGTATTTATTTTCAACATATTAGTAGCGGTAGTCATGTCATAAAGTGTACCCAAACTGAAAAGAAGACATTAGTTGTAACGGCTTTGTATCAAATCCCAGTGGCATAAGGAGTTAGCCGTTAGATATTATTATGTGTAGTTAATAGCTTTGCATTAATATCTACATTTCTAGATAGTTGTTACTGTAGTTCGTTGCAAGAAAGATTCCTCCATAACAGCAATTATCATGTAGAAATTGAGAAATTGAGCATGCTTTACAGATTTATCGCAAGATGAAAGAGGTGTATTGAGAACCGTTCGTCGAACTGTTAATGGTATTCTGATGGTGTCAACAAAATGTGGCAAATTGTATAAATACATTAAGGACCACTCACGAGTTTTCTCGTGTTTCGCTTTCCGTCTGTAACGGATGAATGCTTAGAACGTTCAAGTTTGCCCCGAAACGTGCTATTCCAGGCTTATGGCTTACAGATTTCTTCTCGGTTCTTAATGTGCTAACATCAAGGACTTGCTGCGCTCTCGGCAGGTGCACGAGCAATACCACAGTTTCAACTGTGGACTAGCTTCTATGGCAAGATCTTCGGATATCTAAGCATGAAACTTATATTAAAATATCCATAAGCAAAGGGACTGTGCAACGTATAATTCACAAGAAACTCGATTATGACAAAGTTTGTGCACATTGAGTGCCCGAATATTTGGATCCGTCATCAACCCAGAAGTTCTGCATTGAAGTCATCCATTCCCTTCCTATGCGCAGGGATCAAGACTCCAATGTCAGTGACGATTATTAATAGTTATGATGTTTCGCATGGATTGTAATTATAATATTGTTCTTAAATGTTCTAAATTGCTCTTAAATGTTATAAATTGTTCTTAAAATTACTTTACTTATAATTATATTCTTTTTTTTTCACTTTGACAACATTTATAATTACTGGCAAAGGAATTTTTTAAATCTTCAGGCTTGCATTAAATAGCAATGCAGGGAGTTGTTAATGTTGTCTTCATGTCGATATTTATACATTTCGTGAAATTCTTCTAAATACCCCTGCTACTGAATCATAAATTAATCAGAAATCCTTAAGTCGATTGAAATTTGTACTAAATAAAAACGTATCATTTATAGCTATTACAAATATGTTGTTGTTACTTATGGCACTTGCCATGGACAATCCCCGCTGATATATCCGAAGATTTTAAGCCGAAGATATGAATCTCTTGTTTCAAGTTGCGCCAACTAGAACCAAGAGTACGACTTTAGCTACACATTTGCTTGCACGGCCCATTTATACAACAGTCACACATCCCATAGATAGCACGCACGTATATGAACAGCCATGCCCTAACCGGGACTCGAACCCGGGACTTCTAGAACATGAGGAAGACAAGCTACCTCTGCGCCATTAAAAATATAGAATTATAAAGGTAAAATAGAGATAAATGCAGTCTACAAGAACGCATACTGCATAATTATTTTTGCTTTTGCACCCTCACTTTCGTTGTGTCATCGTTTAAGTAACTGAATCGGATTCGATTATAAAGTGTAACAAAATATAGGATGAGACGTTTTTATTGACCAATTTTATCTATCACAGGTGCAAATAAAAAATATACATGAACATTCCATAGTTTTTTTTTATAAACTAGTAGCCTCTAATTGCTTACATATTTTGGTCTTTTATGTAAGGCAACTAATTACCCCGATGAGTTTTCAAAAATGAAAAAAAAAATCTTGTCAAATTATTGAAAAATGAAAGTTATTGAAATTGAGTTTTGAAATTATTTCCTAAATATGTAGATATTTCCTTAAGATTAAAAAACTACTACTACATTATTTAGAATTAAAAATTATTTTCTCTATTCAGCAATTGAAATATTTTATTGAACATTTTCATTAAAAATTACAGATTTTTTTTAAAAAGTATCTTTTAATATTTAATATTTTCTGAACAAACTTGTTTTTCAAAATTATCTAAATTAGAATAGCTGTCCGTATTTAGATACCTAAACTAATGACAAACAAAAGAATGTTTTCTCAAGAATTTGCAGATTTTCTTTTCTTTCTTTCTTTCTTTATTATTATTTTTTAGAAATTATTCGATTTTTTCCTCTTTTGGTATTTCAAAAGTTTTTTCCATTCTGTTTTTTTTAAATATTTTTTAAATTCAATTGCATTATACAGCTCCAACAATTATAGAAAAATATATTCTGAATTTATAGAAAATTTTCAAATAGTTCGAATAACATTTAACTTTTAACATTTTGAGCTAGACATGATTTCAGAAAAAGCAATTTAAAGAAGCGCACTTAAAAATTCTAACACAGAAATGTTAAAATTAAACTAGTTAATATTAAACCAGTTATTTTTTCGAAAATAATTTTACGTGAAAGAGTGATTCTTTTAGAATTGTATTTTTTTAGGAAAGTAATAATTTTATAAAATTTTATCTTTTCTATAGTTAATAGTTGTTCTAATTTTAAAAAAATTGAAAAAGTATTTATTTTAATATTATAATACAAATATTTAAGAAACTATTCTTAATTTCTTTCTTCAAATGCGTTTTAATGCTTAATAATAATGTAATTCATTTAAATGAAATATAAATTGAAAAAGATATCAGAGACAAAGAAGTTGAATATAAAATGGGTTTAAAAATATCTATAGAAATGATTTTTTATGAAATAAAACTTTATTTTAAAAGGTAGCTATAATTTTTGTCTTGTTGCAATTAAAACGTTTTAATAAATATGCACAAAGTCATTAATTTGTGTTATCTAATGAATTTAACAGTCAAATGCAAAACCAATTTTTTAAGATATTTTTTTTGGAAAAATTTGGTTTTTTCGCTTTGCGTCTATTAATCTTAATAATAAAATAATTGGTATTTCTGTGCAATTGTATCTGTACAATTTCCAAATCTATCAAAATTAAGAGAATTAGTTACTTATGCTGCAATTTTTGAAAAAAAAAGATTAATTTACTTTAAAAAAAATGGTTCACATTTGATGGACGGAAACTAAAACAGAGATATATGCAAACAGTATGGAATTTTGAATGTAAATTTAAAGGAATTTTGAATGCAAATGCAAAGGAATTTTGAATGTAAATGCAAAGGAATTTTGAATGTAAATGCAAAGGAATTTTGAATGTAAATGCAAAGAAATTTTGAATGTAAATGCAAAGGAATTTTGAATGTAAAAACGATTTTTGCGAATGCAAAACCAAATTTGAATATTCTAATAATAACATCCGCGAAAATTCAGTGTTAATTTAACTGAAATGTTATTGAGTTTGATTCTAAGCGTTTGAATAACATATGTGGCGCCTCTCAACTGATTAACTTCAAGGGGTGAAAATCTCAGTAACTTCGGCCGTTTCAGTATCTTGTTCCTTATTGTCTCTATGCTTGATGAGTTTCACGTTAGCCTAGCGCGCTTTAGGCAGGAGTGGTGCTTCTGACAGATATCTTGCAGCTGTAAGCACCCACCATCGATTTATTGGATCATTAAAACGGGCCGTAAATTGTTTACGGGGAACCACCGTTTCGAAAAGTTCCGGAGCTGGGTTCCAAGCTTGTAAAATAAATAAAATTTACGGTAAGTTTATATAAAATAATCATAACATTATTTGCAATGTAAGTTAAAGTTATTTGAAGGAATATATTTGATAGATATTCTATGATAAACAAGAAGATCAATATGAGAGTGAATTAACAAAAAGACAGCTGAAATTTTCGAAGCGAGGTAATTAAAGCAAAAGTGAATTATATATTTTTTGACTGTTTTAGCTATTTTGTGATAATTATACAATCATAGTTTCATAAATTAATAATTTTTTAGAACTTTGCAAATAGCTACTAAAAATTTTGAGCTAATGAAATTATAAAATTGTGTCTATTAAAAAAATATTGGAACTGTCTACTAAAAAAATCAGCAAATTATGTGACAAAACTAACTCTTATATACGGACAAACATCTTTCTTTAACCCTTTGGGGGGCACCTCGAAATGAGGATGCGAGGCTTCCTGCATGGATTTCGCCACCCTGGAGTTGAGGGTACTCTCCTTCCATCGATGATGGGACGTACTTTCTACGAGAAGGGTTGTATTGTAGCCGGTAAAGGCCCTTAGGAATTCCGCCATTGTTGCTGTTGCGGCGGTCTGGTCATTCAGTTTCACGGTTTAAATTAATGTGCCTTTGGGTGGGTCGGAGAGTCTGGTAAGATTTACTTCTTTCCCTTTCTTTTCTCTAAGATTTTCTTTTTTTATTTTTTATCATTGTAATAAGGACTTTCTTTAGTTTTATTTCACAGTTTTAAAAAGAAAGTGGCATATAAGCGTTAATGACTTTTTTTAGCTACTAACATTGTATTTGAGCTTTCTAGAATTATCAAATATTTTATTTTTTAAATTCTACTCCCTGCTTTTTTGAAACATCGTATAAATTATTATTTGTATCACGCGAAAACTTGTATGTATCTAGTGCTTTTAATAAATATAAAATTAAAATACCATCAGAAAAAAGAGGATTATATATATAAAAATATGTGTCGATAAATATAGATAAACTGATTATTATTTTGATTATGGATGATTATACATAATTAGCAATAAATTTAGTTGCGATTATAGATAATCACTGAGTTAATTACACTTACCCTATCATATATTGTAAATATTACAGCTTATCATGTATTATTTGATTTGTTTAAAGATTTTTCCCAGAATGATAAACATATGTCACAGGATTATACAAAATACGCATTTCAGGGTACTTTTCGCTTCAGTATCTTGTGACAACCATTTTTGGGCGATTTCATCTCATTAATGGGCGAAAAGCGGAAGGATGGGTGTATCTCCGGAATTCTTCGCCATTCTTTGACCTTAACTTTAACACTATTAGATACTTTTTCGTTGAATTTTTTTTCACGTGTTAGTATCTTGTCGCTTACCTTATTATTTATTTTAATTTAGTTCGTGAGTAATCAGAGTTTTATTTATTGTTAAATATAAACATCTCCTTTCATCTTTCCCCTCACCCCTATTTTGACGAATTAAACCCATCCTAACGCAAATGAGGATCTCAGAATCCATTGGTGAATAATACGTTACATATATATACTGTTTTAAAGAATACATACAAATATTACATATATA
>JAOUZG010047704.1:1496691-1515675 GCA_026289955.1 Argiope argentata | reverse complement strand
TGCAGTAATCGATTGGAGATTTAAATAACAGCATACATAGATATTTTCCCATTGAAGAAGATGCATTAGATATTTCATTATTGCAATGAGATATTAATATTAGTTTAGGTAGAAAAAATTTAGTTGGAAAATTGAAATTTCCAGGATATCGCCAATAAAGAGCTTGGCGATGAGGCCACGTAAAAGTAGCCTGAAAATGCAGTAATCGATTAAATATTTATAAACAGCATTCACAAATAATTTCCCACTAAAGAGGCATTAGCTATGTAATTATCGCAAATACTGAAATCGTTATCATGCATATGTTAATAAAAACAGATTTTCGCTTTGCTTATTGTGATTAATGTGGTGAACAAAAAGGGCCCAGATATTTTTCGGGAGCTTCCGCAGAATTGCTTTGTTCTCTTAAGTACCCAAAAGAGTTGTTAACTCTGCTGTTGTAATGAATTTGCTGGAGTTTACTGTGTTAAAAGAGATAAATACCAACAATAGGAGAGAAAAAAATCCATGAGCAATTTCTAGGTTTATGGCTTTGAGAGCATTGTATTATTGTCGAACAATGGAAATTATTAGTTAGTACGCAAAACTCTGAAAAGCTTAATATGGTCAATTAATGATGTGAAATTCCTCTTTTCATAGAGAAAGATTAATACTTGACTTTGAAAAGCGTTATCGCGCTTTTACCTTTGTGTAGACAAACAAGTCTTATATTTATTTAATGTCATTTCTTTTAGCATAACAGTAAATTATTGGTTAAGAATTAAGATATATATACCTTTTAATATATGATACTGGAAAGTATTTAATTGTATACTTTTGTATGATATGGTTAAGTTCAGCTATCATGCATTCCCATTGTTTCCTTCCCTGTCGTAGATGGAAGGATTGGATATTATTATGAATTTTGTGGGAACTAGTAGCAAATATTTAAGATATTTCTGAATTGATGTGCAAATATGGTAAATATTCGTAAATATTTAAACTGTATAAAATTATGGAATCGTGTGTCAGCGAAAAAAGACCGTTTATTAAGACCGTTTTAACAGGAGATTGCCATATTTGACTAATTTGGCGATATAGGTGCTTTGGCGAGATAATGAGGTCACTAAAGGTTCTTACTACATGCCAAAATGTGTAGTAGAAGCTCATAAATAAAGATTTGTTCTTATAGAATAGTGTACATATTTCCAGACTTACATGGAAGAAACGCGCCATTTCTAGGTTTGGTCCACCCACTTCAGTAGGATGCTATTTAGGACTCCCTTAAAAAGCGGGCATTCTGCAGAGTTCTGAGACAAACTACTTGATTAGCTGAGCCAGAGACATTGTCTTTTCTCTTGATACCATGCGAATCTATAGATTTGCTGTTATTTGAAATTAGCAGATTAAGTAGGTTAAATCGCTGTGAATTTAGTAGTTCGTGTTCCGGATATTTATTACGTGTTTTCATAGACAATAAAGTCTGCATCTTCTTAACACTCTTGTGAGAGAACTAACACAATTTTCTAACAATATTATGTTGAACCATATAGAGTAATCAATTTTTAAGAAATATTTTGTTAAAGCGTTTTGTTGCCTTTTAACTAAAATAATTGAACATAATTTTTTGTGTTGGAGAGCCAATCTATACTATTATCAATAAAATAGTTAGCATTTATGAGGGCTGTCTAAAAAGCATCTGACCATCTTGAATTTTTCTATGTATGGTAATAATGCTACAGCGGCACCGCCGCGCACGTTGGAGGAAAACAACTTAATACATATGCTTGCATTTTTTCTTCATATTTGAATATGTCATTCGCTTCTGCTGGCAAAATTATTATATAAATGTTCATACATAGATGTTCGTTGCATTTTTGTAAGTAAAGTAAAGTTATTAATAAATGTTGAGTAAAGTTATTATATAAATGTTCGTTGCATTTTTCATTTCTCACAAGATGACAGATTCAAACGTTTTTTGTAAGCCCAGGATTCCGGACGTCTTCCCACCTCGTGATCTCCAGATATGGCTCTTTTCGACCTCTGATTGTTTCAGAAATTGCAGATGTCGTTGAAAGAATCCTTTTTTGAGTAGATAAGAGGTAATGCAGAGCGCGACAAAAGCGATGAAAACTATTCCAAAGAAAACCCTCCCAGGATTGTTTTTAGTTGTAGAAGGATAAGTAAAGACACAATGCACTTATTTCTAAGGGATTAGAGTTCCATATTTTTTTCTGGCCAAAGATCGGGTAAAACCCTCGTAGTTATATTATATTATATATATAATATGACACTTTTTGATCACACACACACAATTTCATTTTGTATAACCATGGCTATTCTTACATTTTAAAAATAAAATTTCTTGTAAGCAGTATCTCAGATAAGTGAAACTTTGATCTACAATTAAATTTCGATCTACAAAGTAATTTGAAAGTTACTCTTTATTAATAGATGGGCGAAGCTTCGTAATCCGTTAATTTTTAACAATGATACTAGAGAAAAAAATAGCATATTTTATTTAGCAATGCATTTTTAAAAAGCAAATGGAGAGATAATAAGTAACATAAAAAATATTTTTTTAATGAATTCCTTCTTAGGTTCATAAGGAAAACATTTATTTTAGTTACTTTTTATTAAATAATTAAAATTGTTGCTCTCAAGTTGCACTTTACAACGGAAGGAGGAGTATTACTCTGCATTTTTTGATCAAATGTTAATAATAACTATAATTGTGAGACATGGATAGTCTGGTTGGTAGAGCGGTGGATTCACATCCCTTGGGTTGCGAGTTCGAATCTGCCAGCCGAAGAAGATTTTCCGAGTGTAGTGGACGTTAAATCTGTCGTGGTCAGGAATATCTCCATGTGAAGAGTAATACTAAGTGGTTGCTGTTGCAGTGGTGATTGTTCGCTGTTTCGGGTCAAAATTACGATCTGTGGATAAATGAATGAAATGCATAAATGAAGTCCACCCCGTAAAAAGGGTTTGAGACGTATGCGAGCTAGAGTTCAGACTTCTGCCCTCGGGTGCACAGGTGTCCATACCCACAGATACTACTGCACCCCTCCTTTTACTGTAAAGCGGAAAACGAAAACAACAACAGCAACAATTGTAATTATTTAATATAAAGTAGCTAATATAAAATTTTTCCTAATTACCAAAGTATTAATTTATTTAAAAGTATTATTATTTTATTTTACTTGTTTTTGTTGCTGATCCCTACTAAGATTAAACATTTTATGTTTAAAAAGACGAAAATTGCAGTATAGAAACATTCTATTGATACAAAGTAAGTAGTTTCAACTTTTATCGTATAAAATGTTTTGTTGGAAACTTGAAAGGAGAAGAATCAGCTAAAATTTTCAGATTTAAAATAATATGAGGTGACATATTACTATAAAATATGCTAGTTGGCTAGCTTATAGCATTTTCGGACTTAAGTTGATTATTTCAATTTTAATTTATCTCAATCAGTAATTTTTATGAATAAGGCTTCTTTATTTCGTTAGAACCCAAACACTTTTGTTCATTAAAGTGGAATTCCAACTATTTTTTTTACAAATATATATTAATTAAAGGGAATATTTCTATATGTATTTCCTAGAAATATCTGGAAGTGGTCTATATAATAAATGATACAAAAAATTTAATATCTGATACTTCCACTCAGTCTGATTAATAAGAAGAGTTGTATGCCGCTGAAGCTCGGATACATCATATAT
Organism: Argiope argentata; assembly: GCA_026289955.1. Classification (NCBI taxonomy): domain Eukaryota; kingdom Metazoa; phylum Arthropoda; class Arachnida; order Araneae; family Araneidae; genus Argiope; species Argiope argentata. The sequence continues at coordinate 1,511,971 of JAOUZG010047704.1, read as the reverse complement.
AAGATACTAAAATTACAAAAAAAAAAGTTTATTTTATCATTGGAAAGTAATGAAAAAAGAAAAATTACATTTGACTACTTCTAAAATCAGATAGATATTTCTCAATCACTGTTACTCTTCAGAGATCCGGTTTCTATATTTTCCGGTATCCGGAAAATATAAACATTTCAACTCATATTTTTATTACTAAGCGTTTTATCTCAGTAAATGCTTTATTATCAAGGAAATGTTTATATTTAAATACATAAACAGCAATTTTCATAATGAAATAATTTTAATACCACTTATCCCTGTGAGTGACTTTTAAACATAAGATTTCATAACATTTCATCCAAACTGAAAACAAAACCTATTGAATATGCGTACTTTCGAAAATAAGTTGGTTTATAAAGTTATAACATCAAATATAGACCGAATTTTTCTTTAAAAATTATTTCGATATGTAATTATTTCTGAACTGTAAGTAAATGCTAAACTATGCATTATTGAGAACTTATTATCTCTGTTGGTTTCATTAAACTAATTGGTTTTTGCATTCTTAAACCGATGTATTAAGCCTTATCTCTTATAATATGAAAATAAGATTCATATTTTATTCCGTCGATGCATAAACGATCCTGCAAAGTCTTTAAAATAAAGTCATGGCTTTAGAGTTTTGACAGGTAGTCTATGATGGAATGATTAATAGATTGGTCGCAATCGATACGACAAAAGATAATTAATCACTATTTATCAGGTAAATTGCGGTCATTTTTAAAAATTTATATTGATATTTTCCAGTACACATTAAATTTCCGCTTAGAGTAATGCCTTTCATTCTAAGGAGCAAAAAGTAACTCGTACTTCAAAAGACGATTAAAAAAAGAGAAAGGAAACTATCAACTTTTCAAATTCCTTTTTTTTTATTCTGCCATAAATGGTTTTTCTAAGTAAAAAAAGTGAAAATAACTGAAAGTTGTATTTCGATTTATTTTTGCCTCCAAAGATGAATGAGGTGTCTCCATTCTGCCCATTTGACTAGTTCGAACTAAATGGGAAAGAAATTTTTTAATAACTGAGTAATTATAAACGAGTGAGTGAATTTTTGACAAACGTTCCAAGACTATATTTAATGATACCTTGTCAAAAACAGGCAATGCGGCAAATTATTTATCTAGGGCGACCTTGATCCGTTTGAAATGGAAACCACATAGGATTTCAATAAGTAAGAGAATCATAGTCAAAGCAAAAAAATATTTTGTCTTTTATAGCACTCTCTCACTTTTTTTTCAATTCTTACTATTAGCTCTCTCTCTCTCTCTCTTTATATATATATATATATATATATATATATATATAATCTTGTTCAAATTTTCAATCGTTAATAAAATACTCTTTATCCACTCAAGTTCAAGTAAATTTTTTAAAACTTGTAGTGGATAACATTTGATGTTAATACAGTTCTTTCAAATATTAATTCATTATTATTTTATTAATTAGTTAATAACCAATTTTCTCGCCTTTATATTGTAGTTCTTTATAGTAGTTCTAATTGTTAGGTCAGAATATCCTGGCTGGTAGGGTGTTGGGTTCGCATCCCTTGTGTTGAGAGTTCTAACCTAGTCGCATGTCGAGATCAATACTACTGGGGATATTAAGTCAAAGATGATCGTTATTCGGGTGCTCAGAGGTCAATACCCTCAGAAGCTACTGCATCCCTCCTTCCGTTGTGTAGCGGAGCACGAAAATAATATTTGTAATTATTTAATAAAAAGTAACTAAAATAAAATCTTTCCTAACTCCCTAAATTTTATCCTAATATCCATAGTAGGAATTGATTTAAATTTTTTATATTACTTGTTTATGCTGACTTCTATTGCATTATCTTTCTCTACATGTCTTTCTAATATTGTGAGCTCAGATTTTTTTCTTTTAAATACGTATTTGTGCTTCAAGAATAAAGTAGAGTTATTAAATTCGAAAAAATTTAATTCGAATTCGTCAGCATTTCAGAATTCCCCCGAACCTTTCGAGTGTTCACATATAATTCGAATTTATCCTTTTCCCACTAAAATTATGTAAAACTTTATAATTTTGTCTGTTATATTTATGTACAGTTAAAAGTTAGACAAATTCGGTTTTATTATTGAATATCTTCATTTAGTTTAATGTATCTATTTGGTGTTTCCTCTGGTTTCAATTAAATAATTTTTTAAGGACTTCATTCATCCAAGGAATTTTTAATTCACCTTAATGCATAGAAATGCATTCTATTAAAATAATTCCACGTAGGAAAGGTTTTATACACCTTATATGGGAATTTTACTTGTTATTTTGAAGTTCGATTTCCCAAATGTTGGATTCACAGTGTTGCATACCATTTATAAAAATAAATTTATTTATTACTGTTATTTTTGATTTGTTATTACTGTTATTTTATTTTTGATCCTTATAATTTCCTTTATTCAAATAATTAAGTTTCCTTATTAGGTATATATCATTTTTTTAAGTATTCCAAGTCCATGTTTTTCTCTTAAAATACATATTACTCTCAAAAATTTTATTTATTGTCATGAATCAAATATAAAACGTAAGGAGTAAGAATTTTATGATGGCATCTCAAACGAAATTTATGGTTATCACATTTGTATGCAAAATATATTGATTATACAACAGAATATACACAATAATATTTATATGCATACACATTAATATTTATATGCATACACATTAATATTTATATGCATATACAATAGTATTTGTATGCATTATCTTGAATTACTGCTTTCTTTAGAATACAAGTTCGTTCTTTAGAATCTTTTTAACTAAGAATTTGAATCCAGTTTTTTTAACAGTATGCAAAAACAATTGTTTATTTAAATGCCCCATTTTTGTACTTGAAAAAGACAGTTTACGAAAGAATTGCTTTCATTTTCTAAAACATTACTTTGGAAAATAGATTTTCTTTTCAATGCTCATTGCTTTCAAAATAAACAGAAGAAATTATATTAAATGAGTGTCCGTTCGCTCGGTACTTTCAAAGAGAGATAAAGTAACAGCAGTATTTAGCCATCAAAAATGTATGATTTCTTTCTAAATGATTTTTTATATTTGAGTATTGATTTACTTATGAATTTCATTCTAATCAAAACAATATCTTAATATCAGGCAAGTAATAAGGAGTCGATAAAAATATTTAACATGAAATTTTTTGAGCTCTATAATAAAGAGATAAGCACAAAAGGAAGGTTCCTTATATATATATATATTAATTTCAGGAAATAGAAACAGATGGAAATGATATTGTGAGCTCGTCGTTTGTTTTTTGTGTAATCCTGTCGTAAACATATTTTAATGGATAATTAATCATGTTAGGAAAAGTGTTAATTTCATCCTTTATCTGTCATTTTTTATTGTTTCAAAATAGTTTTTTTTTAATGTCTATTCACATTTAATATTTAATATTTCATTTTTTAATATTAAAGAACAATACTTTTTAATTGCTATTAACGCATTCATGTCTGAATAATTAAAACATTTTAAAAATATATATTTAATTTTGGGAATTAAGTAAGATAAATGAAAAGGTTTGTTTTTTGTATAGTAAATTTGTAGTAATATTTCCTTCATTCATCGCTTAATTAAGGAAAAAAATTCTGTACTAAAAATCGTAATTTTGGGGGTAGGAAAAGAATTTTTTAGTCGTTTTTCTAAAATCATTATATATTAATTTTAAGAATATTTTAGCTTTTATAAAAGCTTATGCAAAAGATGATAAAATAAAGCTTCAGAACGTTTTATTTTAAGTGAATATTATTTTAAATCTATTTATTTTTTTAAACTCGGGACGCATAGTCACTAACAAATTTTCTTGGTGATATTTAAATTTTTAAAAAATTCCTTCTTTCACAGAAATCAAAATTAGATTTAAAAAATATCTATCTTTTTTGGTAATAGTTAAATAAAATTTTTCCTCTAAAATCATACTGAAACAAAAATCGAATATAAAATGCTTCTAATCTAACAGTTGTATTTTTTTAAATCCAATTTGGTGTTTAAGTAACACCCATGCATTGTGCAGCTCGGAAAATCATTGCACTCTCCAAGATATTTTTTTCATCGCATTATACTTTTTCCCAATTTTGTTTAACTTTATTTGTTGTTTTGTTGTTCTCGTGTTCCACTTTACAACGGAAGGAGGGGTGCAGTAGCTTCTGAGGGTATGGACCCCTGAGCCCTGAGGCCAGAAATCTGACTTCTACATTACATACTTCCCATACCCTTTTTACGGAGGGTGGACTTTATTCACGCATTTTCGTTCATTCATCCACAAATCGTAATTTAGATCTGGAACAAAGAACGGTAATCTCTAACCCAGTACTCCCAGTGGTATTACTCTCTGCATGGAATACTTTATAACATCGACAGATTTCTCTGGCGCCAGTCACCACACACACGGATAGTCTTAAGCTGACGGGTTCGAACTCGCAGTCCAAGGGATTCGAATTACACTTTTTAAAATACACAATCTATTTCATCTGAGAACTTATTATTTCAGAAGTCTCTCACTTTATAAATAGTTTTAAAATTTAATATCAATGCATTCGTTATAACTAGGACACCTTCCAAGTGATTAAAATTGAGTTTAAACATTTTCCCTTTTTTTATCACTAAGTTATCTTGTCATGCTTATGAATGTGAACTAAAGTTAAAAACGATACTCCTTGAAAATTAGAGTTTCTATAAATTAATCCTTTAAAAATTTTTATAATTTATTCACAAGAACATTTTAAAATTTTAATGAATTAAAACTTTGAAACAATTAAGTACGAATACTTTGAATTTTTCGGAAACATGAAATGAAACTGTGTAATTTGAATTGACGCTGATAATGATAGTGATAAATATAAGAGGTAGTCTAAATGTAAAATTTCTTGAGTTAATTGTAATGGTGATTTTATTCACAATACATAATAGACTACGAAAATAAATTTGTATGGATTGTTTACTTTTTATATAATCATCAAGAACCTTGCTGTTTTTTTTTTTTCAAAACACTCAATAAGTTTTGAAGAAAAAAAATAGTATCCATCATGCGAATAAACTTCATTGTCATACTTATTTGCATAAGTGCATTCCTCTCACGTCCTCATTTCCGGTACATGCTGTAGTGTATCCATATCTGAAAGTGACAGTTTTAATCTAACTGTCAAATCCTTTCTCTCATTCTAAGAGCAATACAAAAATACTCAGCCTCTAACAATTGCAGAACTTGTTTTACACTCCGAAGCGATACTTGACTATGTTTAAGTGCTTCGTCTTCCCCAACAGCCTGGGCTCGGAATTTTCTAGATGGATCTCCAAATCTCAACTCCTAATGGAGATATCATAACTCTTGAATTTTATGAGGTTCTCGTTTTGCCGTCAAACTTAATTCAAATGGTTAAAGTGTTTTCGCCTAATTCTTGAGTCAATGACCTGGCATCCTGTCATAACCATTAAGAGTATCTGTAAATATTTCTTTTCAGATATGATACTACCATTGTAGGAAAGTAATGTTATTGATTTGTAAGAATACAACTATGCAAGTTGTCAGTTACTGGATGTATTACCCAGAATCGCAGTGGGCATTTCAAACAGAATGGTGAATCGCACTTCCTTTTTCCCAATAGCTAAACAAGAATGTTTAGGCTCTCTTTTAACACCCAATTCATGTGATCTTTCTGAAGCACTGTATAAGTGCATTCTATACGATATAGGTCACATGAAATCAACTGAAAGTTTCTTAGTAAAATTATCCAAATGAATATAACCATCCCAAAATTTGAAACCTATTGCTATTTGAATAGCCTATTGCTAAGTAAATCATAGATTTGCAAACAAACAAGCTATTCATGTTAAAAAATGAACACTAACGAAAAAACTGAAAAAAACAAACAAACGCAAGATATATTATTTCAGGCTTTTCAATCATTAAAAGATAATATTTATCTAAATATTTTAGATTTGCATTTTGTCCTGTTTAGTTCCTAATCTAAATCTTTTGAATATAAAATATAAATATTAACCAAAATTTAAAAAAATAATGATATCTAAATTAGTTTTCAACGCTCTTAGAATAAAGTATAAATATATTCAAAAATGAACTAAAGTAGATAAAAGGTTTCAGCTTAAATATCCATAAAGATATAAAAGAATGATTCAAATTCTTTTGAATTCTTCATTTTAACTTTTTGGACGTCACTTTTGATTATTATTATAAAAATATTTCAGTTTTGAATTTTTGTTTATTTTGTCATTTTGTATGGTTCTTATTTCTCTTCAATACTAAAAAGGAACAGGAATTTTTAGAGTTAAGACACAAGTTTATTATTCCTCATCAAGATAAAGTTAGTCATTATTCTTCGAATTTAAAAGAAACTGCAAATTTTCTCAAGAATCTAATTGAAATAAAAATATTTACCTGAGTTCTGAGTGGAAAAGAAACTCTTAATAAAAATTATCAGCAACTAACTCCATTTTCTTACGTTCGCGAAAGTATATTAAAAAAAATCCGTTGTGATTTAATTAGCGTATATCTGTGCGCTAAAAGCGGATAAATTAGTAACTTATTTAATCATTGTTCCACAAAACCATTCAATTAATCGATTTGTTCTAAATGCATTACGTACAAGAATCGAAGAGGAAAATGGCGTCTGGAGTATGAAGAAGTAACGTAAAAAGAATAAAACGTATTAAGTTTTCTTTCTGATTTTCTCACATACGCAACACTGAAGAAATAAGATTGCTAATCAAATCTTCGTCGCATTTTTATAACTTTTTCTACCATCACCACATATTTTATTTCTTCCCTAAACGAGCGATATTAGCAGGTGTAAGTAAATAGAAATAACTTTTTCGCAATCTTAATGCATCATTTTGTTACGTTAATTATTTTTCATAGTGTAACTTTTTTCTAAAAAAGAGAACAGTTTTTTCGGCACACCTCACAAAGATTACTCGAGTTTAGGAGGGAATATAAATCAGTTCATGATTATGTATTTTTTTTTCATTATTGTTATTTCTATCTTTCCTAAAGATGCTTCGATAATTTAAACCTTTGTTTTGGTAAACATAAACTCTGAGATGAACTGCTTAATATTCACTATTTATCATATTTTTACCGTAATTTTATCAGCATAAAGTGATCCAAAATAAATATTAATGTTTTAACGTCACTCTCAGGATTGCTTTTGTTGTAGGAAATTTATCTTAGTAAAAATGCTCATGTGTTTGTCTTTTTTTGGTAATTATTTTTAAAGATTGTAATTTTACATCGATGTGAATATATAAGTAGGAATTTTCTTATTCGGTCAGAATAAATATTTATAAGAATAATCTTGTGCCTATCTTAATTTCTTAAGTATTTTTTTATTAATGGAAGTGTTTAACGCGTTTGAAAAATTTATTGGTGGGAAAATAAAATAATTTCAAAGAAAAAAAACTTAAATAACTGCTTCGGTAATTTGTTATTCAATAGAACAATTATAAGAAACAGAAAAAAAAAGAAAAAGGAATTATATATTAGAGTATTCAGGATTTTAAAGCTACGAATTACAATTGCATAGATTATGTCACTAACTAGCTCGTCATAATTATCGTGAACTCTACGCATGAAACATTTTTAAGCTTAGAGAGACGCTAACGCATGAGATATTTTTAACTGTGTCATGCTGAAAGGCTTCAAACGCTACGCTACATCTAGTGTCTGTGATACTTAGATATCACTCCAAAATCGTAAAGGCTAATTGATTGAACACTCAATGCCCGTGCTTTGTTCGTTATGTACGCTCTTCCAGATGCACTTGAGGCACAAGAAATCTTCCTGAGAAATCTCAAATTGTTCGAGCTTACATTTGGTTATAAATCAGCAGCTAAAAGTCTCCTCGTTTGTATATCAATATCTTAACACATTAAGGGCCACTCACGAGATTTCTCGTGTTTCAAATCTCGATACATTAAGACATACCTGTTAAAAATCTGAATATTGTTACGTGTTTTTTTTGGTGGGATACAGATAATATTTGTTTATCAATGAAAAGAAAAACACTTGCGTTCTAATATTCGGAGATGTTTAAACTCAAATGAGTTTAGGAATGAAAAGTTTAAATGCAAATCCGTTTATTACCTGTCCGCAAAAATTCAGTTTTATTAGATTTATCTGTGTGATTTTTAAGTGCATCAAAAATTTGTTCAGCTTAGAAAAGTGATCAAAACATGCAATGAGAAACTACCGAGTTATTCAAAATCAAATTAATCAAAAAGAATTTCTTAAGATAAAAAGATGATTCTAGAATGGGATTTTAAATCCATAAAATGTAATATTATGCATTTTGACATATTGAAGCACTAAAAACAAAAGACCTGACGATTTGGAAGAAGGTTTGGCAATATATAACCATCCCGATTTTATTGATCACAGCTATCTAGTAAACATGCATTCTTTATAGTTGAATTGATTATATTAATAATTTTCGTTCACATAACCTAAAAATTTATTGATTGCTGTCAAGAATTTCTCAAAGAAAGTATTTAATCTTAAGTTTTCTCTAGAGATATGTTAGTCTTTCACACAATGATTTTCATGACATAATTCAATATGAATAAAAAACAAGAAACGAATTATTATTTATTTCACATGTTGCATTCGAAGGTTCATTTTCTGTAAATTTTAATTTTTGGTGTGGATATTAGTTTACATATCTCATGAAAATATATATCATTAGTTTACTTCATATTCTAAAATTAAATTTTATTGAAATAAGCGGCAAAATTTGACAATTATTTCATGTATTCACTATTTGTAATAAAGGCCGGGATAGTCTGGTTGGCAAAGCGTTGAACTCGTATTCCTTAGGAAGCTAATTAGAACCTCGGTGGTCGAAGATTCCCCGAGTGTATGGTGACGTTAAATCGGTCGTGGACACTAAGTTCTCCATGTCGAGAGTAATATCACTGGGGGTACTGAGTCAGAGGTGATCGTTCTCTATTTCAAATCTATTTTACAATCTGTGGATGAATGAACGGAAGGCATTAATGAAGGCCACCCCGTAAAAAGGCTCTGTGACGAGTGTGAGCTAGAAGTCTGACTTCTGTCCTTAGGTGCTCAGAGGTACATACCCTCAGAAGCTACTGCACTCCTCTTTATGTTGAAAAAAACGGGCACAAGAACAACAACAACAACAACTATTTGTTATATAAAGCCGCTGTACAATATTTTGGTTCCAGGGATATTTGTGGTAATGTCTTTTTTTATATAAAAATCCTTATTAGTAAAAGTTGCTTTAAATTATCATTATCTGCAAATCATCTGTCAATAGAAAATTATAAATTTGAAGTAAAATGTTATTAACTTCTAAGATAAAGAGAATAGAGCTCAAAAGAGATTTATTGAAATTGATAGCATGAAAAAAAGATTTACTTTTTTTCTGACTAAAAGGAAAATGTGTTATTCTTTTGTCTAAACTTTTACAATATATTCACATTCCTATTATGCAAGAGGATAGTGGAGATCCTTTGCTGAAAATATTCATTTGGAATTCAAAAAATATTCTAGTTAATTAATAATTTGAAGGACGCTACTTCATAAAGGTTCTTCGCAAGAGATTAAAATAGAGCATGATAGTCTTGTCAGAAATTTTTTGATCATTGACTATACGATTGATTTTTTAAATATTTTAATTTGTTTCCTCAGATAACTGAAGTTTCCACATCTGTCTTTCCAAATTTTATCTGATGAAAGTTGTAGAACAAGTATCACTTGACTTTCCTTACTTTCTTTTAAGAAATGTTTGATCTCCTGAATTAGCATTTGATTTCTCGTAAGAAAGCAAGAATGTAGACTAATTGTATCCTAACAAGAAATGTGAATAACTTATACAAATATTTTATAAAATCTTATAAATGTTGCGGAAATTGTGTAAAAATATTATTTATTTCGCAATGAAATTAAGTTTGGAAATTAAACTGATGACCATTTTTCTTATTAGTTGTATAATAGTTGTTTAATACTATTCAATGAATGCCATCGGTTTGAGGAAACCGAATCGTGGTTAAAGACAAAAAAAAAATCATGATTTTATGCTGAAGTAGTAAAAAATTTAAGGGTAAGATTTAAGGACTTTAAAATCAACATTTAAATAAACAGTTAGTTGTTTTTAATTTTGAAATTATGATTTATAACTGAGATTTTTTTTAAAAAAAATTCTATTCATGTGTAATATAGAAATACTGAAAATGTAAGAATTTATATTGAGATACTTAACTGTTGAATATACAAATGGAGAAAAAACCTATTGAAAAATTTTCCAAAGGAAATTTTAATTGACCTTGGAAATATACTCATTTATTGAACTCTTTTATTTCATTTTATCTCGAAATATATTGATAAATAAATTTCAAGGAAATATTTAATTGGATTTCTTAGTAAACAAATGACTCAAATGAACTGACCCATGGCCATTTGATTAGCGTAGTTTTTATAAAATTCGTTTCTTGTGCCTTAAAAATATATTCAACCTTTCTATGTTTGAGTGAATCTATATCTTGCTTTGGAAACTGCATAAAAATTTAGAAAAAATATTTGGAATTTAGTAATTTCTTCCGTTTTATAAAGTCGAAATAAAGACAATGATTTCCTGAGAAGACTTTATAGATAATAAAAATAAATATTTTTAATACTGGTGACAAAATAGCATTGCCCATAAACAGAGTAACATGTTACGAATACAGATCTAAAATGTTCTACCATTAAATCTGTTTAAGTTGTTTCTAAATTCTCACCGTGTGTAAAGTATTAAAAAAATATTTTCAACTTTAAAAGTAACATCTTAAATGCTTTCTATTTTCAAAAGCGATTTGTACAATCGACTTGTAAAGCACTTTATCCGAATGCTATAGATTACGAAACATAATTCCAAGCAAGACAAGCCAAAGAAATATTCATGAGTATTACAGAGCGCTACCTTTACTCTGACTCCGAGAAGAATACCGGCTGCATCGTTAATTCATTTGCAAAGATAGAAACACTTCTTTCGAAAAAGTTTCTTTGACACAAAAATGTCATTTGTTACGGTTGGCGCCCAAAAAATAAATACTCAAGTAGAAGTCTGCTCCTTTTTGGACATTTTGTGATGTTCAATCAATATTTCCAGCCACGGGTGGCAGCAAAGTGATCCATTGGCGGAAGTGTCTGGCGCCAAGATTTCTTTTGTCCCCCTTTATGCGGCTCATGACAGCAACTAGTCCAGAATTTCTGCAATGACTTTTAATCCTCCTTTCTACGTGACATTAAGAAACATGATTCCATCTTCTGTCTTTATGATTCACTGAACCGGTTCCTTACTTTAAACCTTACGTTTCGAGTTTTGAATGGAGATATGAATATGGAAAGGAGAATTCTTTATTTACGGTATGAGAAGAATTTGGATGTGAATGCAATTTTTAAGAAATAAATATTAAAGAACACCACAAGCTGAATATTTACATATTAATCTTTATTGTGGATAGCTTATGACAAATTAATACTGTAGTCCCTATTTTAATGTAATCTTACTTTATTAGCAATTAAGTATTATTTGTAAAACAAATTAGAAAATAATCAACAGCTGATTGTTGATCAGAAGATCTCTTTATTTAATTGACGATTTTGGCATTTTGTAATTTTCTTATTCTTTATCTAAATTATCATTTTCTGATAAATTCAACGAAATGAAGAGTAAAAAGTAGACGATGAACTTCATCAATATTATTTTTTTTAAAAATGGAATTTTTGAATATCCAAAGTTAATTCTCAAAAGTTCTCAATTCTCATTTTAATTCTCAAAAGTTAACATAAACGCAATAATAAAATTTAAATAATTCACATTAATTCAAATATTGATGATTACTTTCATTTAGTGTGAATGTTTAAGCACACAAATGTAGGGGAAACAAAAATTAAATACAATGCAATAGAACCACAATGATCTTTGAGATGTTAATTAGATAATCAAGATAAATTTATTCCATGTGTTCATAGGTTTACCTGAATTTGCATTGAACGGATTTCTGTACATCTATGACTTATATTTCTAGTAAATACAATATATGATCAGTAATCTTGATAAGTTTTGTCCCATGATGGATAAATTGGATCAGTGAGGATATCCATTTTCTGTAATTATTTTCCTACGAAGGTTCATGGCACATTATTTAAAGTGCAGTAATAATAGTAATAATTTAAATTGCAGTAATAATAGTAATCATTTAAATTGCAGTAATAATAGTAATAATTTAAATTGCAGTAATAATAGTATTCATTTAAATTGCAGTAATAATAGTATTCATTTGAATTGCAGTGATAATAGTTATCGTTCATAGAACAGCAATAATAGTAATTATTTCTAATGCAGTATAATAGAAGGAATTATTTCATTATTGGTATAAAGATTCATCTTTATCTCGCCGTTATAAATTTCGTTAAAAAATTTCAAAATCAATCCTACATTAAAGTATATTAGCTATTTTTGTTATTATAAATCTATTATTCTGCAATAGTTTTAATCTTTTCAATAACTAATAAGAGTGGAACTTATAAAATATTTCAATCAACATATATCAAATAACAAAAATTGATTAATAATTTCCGTTTAATTTTAAATATTAATAAAGGCAAATAATCATTTTTTCTTTTCTACATGTTTATACTCTGCTGTAAACATTATTGAAGTTAAAGAAAAAATTCATCTAGAATATTGAATTTGAAAAGAGAAAATGTACAGTCAAGAAGTTATTTTCTTCTATTTCTAAAATGTAAACTAGTTCATAAATAAATAAAAAAGAAATAAGCGAAACTTTACCATTTTTTGCTTCAAACTTAGAAACGTAATATTACACTAAAACATTTTTACATAAGCTTTAATTTCAAAATATTACCATTTTAATGATATAAACTTGTATGCCATTAATTTTTTACTTCAATAATTTTTTTCAAAGTTTGATCATTAATCTTAGCCATAACTTTATTTATTTTTACTGAATTTCACCTTATTTTCATTGTTCTATCTTATTTTCATTTTAGATCATTAAATTTTATTTGATAACAAATGCATTAAGTGATATGCTTTTAAATACTTATCGAGTTACTTGGGATGTTTTTCTTAGATTTTAAGTATGTTATTTGTTATAATCTTTCAATACATTTTTAAAAATTTTAATGTCCTTTTATTCAGATCAAACATATTAAATTAACTATTATTTAATATGCTATTGCCTATTTTCATTATTTGAGGAATAACTTTTTTCTTGCAATAACTTCAAAAGAAGGTGAATTATATCATTTATTCCTTTTTTAAAAACAGATTTTTAACGAAATTTTAATTTTTTTATCTTCTGCTGTTGAAGCCTTTTCTTTCTTTAAGATTAATATGTTTACAATTTATTTCCATTGTTCCATAAAAGAATTTTAAAAAGATACATATTTAAAATGTATAATTTAAAAATGGTTTTATTTTATACATGTTGACAACAAAAGTATTTATTCAAATATCATTGGTTTTCGTTTTGAAATTAAAAAAAAAAGTAACTCCTGATAACATGCAGCTTCAAATATGGTGATAGTATAATATATATATGTATATTTCTTTCATTTAAAACTGCTTTTTTATCAATGATACAATATGTATCATTTAGTTTCATTCTTATCATTAAATGTTTTTAATAAGGTATATCTGTATCTTAACCAAAAAAATAAAAATTACCAAAAAATGTTCAACATTCTCATCTTTTCCTTGTAGTTTCTTAAAATGATCAAATGATTTTTGAAAAAAATTTTACCAAACATTTTTTCATATACTAAATGAATCATTAGATAAAAAACATCATTAGTTGAAAAAAGCGTTTAGTAGTCAATAAGGGAAGAAATATATATATGCTGTTTTAGTACAATTATAATTGGTTAGTATTTGTATTCCTAATTTCAAAAGTATAGTCTTAATAATTTTGTAATATAGGATATGTGGTAAATAAATATACAAGTACAAACATAATTATTAAACAAGAATATATAAATTACTGAAATTTGCATGACTGTTTTAATATGGCAAATGTATTTTCAGTTATCATTTACATATAATTTTTACTATCATTGATGAATTTTTGCTTCAAGAATTTGTTTCCTTTTGGATTTTTTTCTTTTTTAGATGTATCATAGCTTATGCAATATCATTGTTTTAAGAGCGTTCGTAACTGGTATAAATATGTCACAAAAATTCTAATTTAGTATCGCCATTTCTGAACCTTACTTTCATATTTTAGGTATTCTCCTTTCGTACCATTAAGTGTTTCATAATAAAGTATATCTATATCTTTACCAAAAATTAGAGTGGCCTTTTTTGTTGGAGAAACAAAAATGTTAAAATGACAAAAAAAAGAGAAAGAATTGTATCTACTTAAAAAATAACAATGTTTTTAGGTTCATTTTGACTTCAGATACTAAGAAAAACACTATCCTAATTAACTTGTGACATATTAAAATGGCTCTTATTAAAAGTTATCTCAATAGCCGGTGCATCTCTATCTTATTCCTACGCTTATGGATCTCACTGCGTAGAAAGCTTCATAATTGCAGCAATTTTAAAGGGGCACAGTGCCAGATATCATTATGCATAGCATCACGGCTTTCATGTTTTTGCCGTTTGGGATTAAGCTCTTACTACACTGTCAGAACTCACTACAGGCAACATTCCATAGGTGTGTGTTTTTCATCTTGATATAAATTTTTACTTATTTATTTTTACAGTACGTGATTATGTAAGAGTTTTCCTTGGAGTATACAACTAATTCTCACTAAAGTCGAACAAGAAAATAGGGAAAAGGTCTCAAGTTTACATATAATAATAATAATAATAATGAAGTATGCTAAGAGCAAGATAAAGGTTCAAATTCAACCCAAAGTTATAACAGGTATCTGAAATCATTAGAAAGAAGTCAATTCCTACTTAGGCCAACAAAGAAATTTTTTATTTTAGTTGCTTTTTATTGAATAATTACAATTAATATAAATCAATTAATATTTATAAAAAATTATTAATTTTCTTGAGAACTGAACTCGCATTCTTCGTGAAATATACTGAAATCCTTGCATTTTACACATTCAGCTACTGATTTTTGATTTAATTTTTCATTACAAACTGATAAAAACTCTACTTAAAGTATTAAAAATTAATTAAAATTAATTAATTATTAAATTAATTAAAATTAATTAATTATTAAATTAATTAAA
>JAOUZG010047704.1:1473089-1490667 GCA_026289955.1 Argiope argentata | reverse complement strand
CTGACGGATTTAACGTGCAATAGACCCCCTTATTAGACGGTTCTTTCCGGAAATTGGGTCTTGACCCTGAAACCCTACTCTCACAAGAGACCTTACCACCAGGCACAGCGAACCTGCCCTTTTGGTAGATTCTTTTACTTATAAGTATTTTTATATTTCGAGTTGCAAAGGATATTTTTCAGCACTCTATACTAAAATCCACAATTATAATTATATTCCTTGTGAAATCGGTATTAAAATATTAATTTTTTAGATATTCACCACTTTTAACTTCCTTTTTAAGTACTTACAATCATATTAATTGCAATGTTAACATCTGTATTCAATCATTCATCGTATTCTATTTCATTTTTAATTCACATCAACTCAATTCATTCTGTAAATTTCCCTTTTGCTTCTTAATTTTGATGAGCATCTTGTTTATTTAAGAAGCATCCTACCGAAGTTTTTAAGTAAATTGGAAAGTAGTAGAGTCAGGGTATATTATTCGGCGAAATTTAATTAATTAGTGATGTTTGCACTCGCATTTCGCTTTACTTTGGAAATTGAATTTAACGAAACTGGCAAAAGATTCGAAATAGGTATTTTAAATTGAAATGCTAAACAAATAAATTTATTTTCGGAGTAATTTTATTTCTTCTTTTCATAGAAATCACGACGATTTCGGTCCCCGTTTCCGAGTTGCTTGCATAAGCTTTAATTTATGATTTGCTTCACCTAACTGGAAGCGCTTGTTTGCTCAGCTTACGTGTGTTTAACATTAATTTCTAATCTTGGGGGGTTAATTTCGCTCATTGCAACAACTTTGTAAGGTTAAACATTTAAAGTCGCAATATACGTATCAAGGTTTAATGAGTTCATATTCAAGCTTTGAATTAATAAAATATATGTACTTTACAGTTGAGAATTTTGAGTTTAAAGTAAATCTGCTTCTTTATGTATGCTATGCATCTAACCTCGGTGTAGGTCTAACCTCTGAAAGGAGATGAAGTAAAGAGAGAGGATGAGTTATGAGAGTGTTGGGGGCTGATTTGTACATTACAGTTGAGAATTTTAAATTTAAAGTAAATCTGCTTCTTTATGTATGCTATGCATCTAACCTCAAAGTAGTTGTTCAGGCCTAACCTCTGCAAGGAGATGAAATTAAGAGAGAGGATGAGTTATGAGAGTGTTGGGGGCTGATTTGTACATTACAGTTGAGAATTTTAAATTTAAAGTAAATCTGCTTCCTTATGTATGCATCTAACCTCGAAGTAGTTGTTCCGGCCTAAGCTCTGAAAGGAGATGAAACGAAGAGAGAGGAAGAGTTATGAGAGTTTTGGTGGATGATACCGTTTGTAAGAGTTTCGATGTTAACTCCGAGAAATGAGTTTACATTTAAGCAAGAATTTATTTTTAAATAGTTAAAAATCACTTAATTTATAATATTTTGCTGTAAATCACCGGGTTTAATTATAGTAGGTGTGTGGTGTGAAGACAATCAGCAGGTCTCAGTAGAAAAAAAAAAACAACTACGTTTATTTAACAAGAAGACCCTAACAAAAAATACGACGAATATGTATAGACAAAATCACAACAGAACATTAAAAGTATTATAGAAATAAAAATTTATTAAATACAAAAAAGTGGATGCATGCAAAACATGTCTATTAGTGTATATTAAATCACAATGTATATAAAAAAATTGCTAATATCGTATGCGCATGTAATTCATTTTGATTTGCAGACATTTTCAATTTCATTCAATAAGGAGAAGAGAAATTTGTAAAATTGAATAATTGAATATTCTCGGAGTAACTGTGTGATGCCGAAAAAGAAAATAAAATGTTTTGCTCGCAATTGTGCATTAGCCTTATGTTTTTGAATATAAATATTCCAGTAACGACAAAAGTTTTGAAATGCTGTTAATTTATTCTATATGTAATCATAAAGAGCCGCAAATGTATTCAAATATTGTTAGATGCATTCAACTCTGTACTAGTATAAATTATTTTAATTTTTTAAAAGTTTTATGAACTTTTAATCAATATAGTATTTGAACACCATTTATAATTAAATAATAGCTTATGGATACATAATTAAGTTTTTGACACAGCCCTTTTTATAATTTATTGCGATATGTGTAATATCCCTAAAACATGCATTTATGCATCGATCTGTGGGAAGAAAAATGGTCTAAGTGTTTAAATTTTTCTTTTAATAGCTTCTTTTTTGGATAGAAACATGAAACTGCCTATGCATAAATGAATGCAGGAGTAGCTTTTTTTGCTCTTTGAGACTTAAATTGTAAGGTCGTGTAAAAAATATTAAATTTTTGAAACATTTTATCATTAATCTCCACTGAGGACAGAGTATATTTAATAAATTCCCGATATTAATGAAACTTTGTAATTGAAAGTATATGACAAGGTACAGTATTAAGAGAAATAAAGCATCGGCCTCCACTTCTGGGACAGCTTATATATAAACTTAACTCAAAGATTTATTTAAAACAGTTTTATGTGAATACCTGCGCATGATAGCCGGCATTTTTTAAAGATTATTTTCCTTTTTTGATTGTTGTTTTCGGGTTTAATGGAACAAGACCCATTCTTGATCTTACTGTGCCAAGCGTATAGTTTAGTTTCAACCCAAATAATATGTTGAAATTTTTTTTAAAAAAAGAGACGGTTCTGTTATTAGCTGTACAATTTCAAAAGATAACAATGAATCAATGAAATTCAAATGTAAAAATTTTCAATGTTCAACAAAATTACTCTAAATGAGAGGATAAAATGTTGAGAAATGAAGTAATACTGTTTTAAAAGTTCAGTAACACAGAGAATTATTACAAAAAATGTCAGATGCTAACGTAAAAAAACCAATTTTTTTAAAAAAAATTCAAGAATTTAAAAATATTTGGATAATAGATTTCATTCACCAAATCGTCCATGTTAAGAAATGAGGAGTGGAAGAAGTGACGTAAATGAATATTAAAATTAAAATATTAGATTAAAATTTGCTTAACATTCAGGTTAATTACCTTTTCTTGGTGAGCCTATTTACGAATTAAAGTTATATCACTTATTCCATTATTAAAGTTATATCACTTATTCATAGTTATATCACTTATTCTATTGCGTTATTAAGATTGCATAATTATTGCAAACACAAGCATGTACTGCCTGTTTGTAGATAGTTTGAAATTATTACTAAGTTTTTGATTAACCTATGTATACAGAAGAATAAGCAAATAGCTAATGATAGTCGGCATTTTTCAAAGACTCATCACCTATTCTGGATGAGTCTAATAATGAATTGTATAACTAATAACACAGCTATATCACTTGTTGTATTGCATAATCGCATCATTATTGCTAACAAAAATATGTACTGCTATTTTGTGGATAATTTGAAAGGATTACTAAGTTTTTTTATAAATCAATGTATACAAAAGAATTAGCGAAGCATTTTTACTTCAATATTAAGAAGTCATGTATTGTACAGAGCATTATAAAATAAATATTTATCAATAAAATTGCTATTTTGTGAAGCAGTAATGCAAACAAAATTGTGAAATAGTGTTGCAAGTACACGCATGCGCAACAATTACGTAAATGCTCTAAATGAATTTTTATGAACATTTGATAAACATAAAGGGATTACTCATGAAAATCAAAAATTAGCAAAATGCTGTTGAAATATTAATCAGGAAATTACATTTTTCAAGGGAAGCAGTCTTAATGGAAGTTTTCATTAATACCGCGTATACAAAAGATCAGGTGAAATATTTTGAGCTGATTTTTTTTCATTCCATAGGTAGATTTTACCTTTAAATCTAATTAGATTATTCATTCTGAAAAAAGAATATGAAAGATTTCTAAAAAATATGTATGTCTTTTCCTAATAAATGATTAATATCTGAATAAATCAAACTTTTTCGAGTTTGATAATTTGCTAAAAATCTACTAAAAAATATTCTTTTAAAGTTTTTATTTATCTATCTACTAACTGCCATAATATTAAAAAACATTATTAGTATTGAAATTTTATGTACTTTTAGAAAAAAATTCAAGTCTAATTTTTGTACCTAATTAAGTCCTTTAATAAATCTTGGAACGATTTTGTATTGTATCCGCATGCAATTGAGGATAATTTTTATCACTATTTATATGGGAAATAGACTATTTATATGGGAAATAAGTTCACATAGATAAAATGAGAAAAAGAGCCCCGGATACTAAATTATAGGCAAATATGTAAAAGAGTTGCCAGTCCAGTTATATAGTCAAACTAAGACGTGATTTCTTCTCTACCCGAAACAAGAAGATGAATGTACTGCTGAAATGAAGTGTCAGTTCAGTTATATCAACGCCGTGTTCTAACACTTTGACTGTCATGGCTATCATATGAGATATCCAATGATGTTTCCATTGGGACACAGGTTATCATATCTGATAACCATGATGTTTCAACACTTTAGGCCTTGGATATCAAAAACAATATCAGTTACATGGAGATCGTATTGGAGTTTGATTGTTGCGCCCCCTTACGATGTTCTGGGTATACGTGGTTTGTGCAAATTGATATATGTGCCGATTCTATGAGCTAAGTTTTGTGAAAAATGAAATATTTTTAACATGCAACAAAAAATGGGTATATATATATATATATATAATATATAATATAGACAGAGAGAGAGTATGCGATAATAAATAAATATATTTACAGTTAGTGAATATATATATATATAGTTTATTTCCTTTATTTTGGAATAAAGTTACATTCAGTGTTTGGCATTGAAGCAATTACAACACATTTGATGTTGATCAGGACAATTGTCACAGTATGTGGAAGTTAACTTTGCTTTTTTTCTGACCTCTTCGGGACCCACTGTCTTATAAATGTTGATGTAGCATGTATGCCAATTACGTCGCAACTTTTTACCATTTTCATGGACCCTATCAATCAAGTGTTGCGTTTTATTTACTTTTTTGGGAATCAAAATCGATATCTATATCCATACCAAGCAGCTGAAAAACCAAGCGCTCCCTAAACTTACGAATTTTTATTTTTGAGTTTGTTATATGTCGATATGCAAACCATGAGTTAATTACAACTCCTAACAATTCTATTCCTAGTTTTCTGTACCATTTAACAACTTTGTTTAGTGTTGTGACATAAGAACTCATATGATCCCTCATTGAAGAATTCGCACTAATTTTCGTGGGGTGCTTTTGCTATTATTTTTGGTAGCTAAGATGAAAATCTCCTCATGTGTTTCAAAATGAATAAAATTAAAAAAATATTGCTTTTATATGTAGTTTTATGTTGAAAAAAGTACAAATTACACACCCACCCACCCACACACACACAAAATTGGCTCCGTGGTGAACATTTGCAATTGTGGCTTGGCAGTCAAAGTGTTAATCAACATTAGAACTGTATTGGCACATGGTACACTTGAATCGCGGTTAGATTATGAGGATGACATATGAGCCAGCACCACTTCTCCAAATTTCCTAACCATACCAATGAGAGGATATTTGGCAACGTCGGATTTGCGTCCATCAGATCCGCTCACAATTCGGTTCTTCAATGGATAATGTCTCATGGCCAAAACCCTACGGTTTGGAAACCGAGACAATGCCACCATAACACCAGGTCCTGCCATTGGCATTTCAAATAAGGCTTGATGGTAAAACTTTTTAACGATTTCAGCACATCATTCCGCACAACAGTTTCCCAGATTATTTAAAAAAATTTACCCTGACAAAATTTAAAATTCTTTTTTATTCTTTCTAAAAGTTGTGGAATCCAAAAGGCAAGATTCTAATAGAATCGAAAAGAATTCAAGAGTCATTTCATGAAGATATTCAAATATAAATAGCAACTGGTAGAAATGAAGACTAAATACATATATAATGTAGATAACATAAAACTATTTCAAAGTAAGTATTACTAGAAAAAAAAGAATTATTCCGGAAAGAAGAATTGCAAGTATTTTTTAAGGGCTTGAGAATGAAAATAATCCTGAGGTTGAAATACGAAAAGAAAGAGCTTGTCCTGAGGGAATGAGGAAAAAATTATCGGGTTGATAAAAACAGCATTTGTTTTTCTCCCTGTCGTAAATGAAAAAAATAGCCTTTCATCATCTGAATAATTCATTTTATTTTTAAATTTGGGAATTCACTACCAAAATTATAAAGTGTTGAATAGGATTTTTTTTCTTCTTAAATTACAATTTGATATAAAGAGTTTGTCTGAATGTTTAATTTCTAAACCTTTAGATACACTCGCACATTTCAAATGAAGAAATATAGCCTATATGGCATAAAGAATTAATTTTTTTGTATTGTTTATTTAGTCAAAAAATATACTGTTTCAAAAATTTCGAAGTTTAAATTTTCATGCAACCGATCCTGTTAGCTAACTTTGGTGTGTTATATTTGATACATTGAAATTTTAAATGAAGATAATCCAATATTCTGTAACTAATATTATCTGAGCTATAAATATTTGAACTTCAGTACGTTAAGTAAATCTTCATCGAGATAATCATTAAAATACTTTAGAATAGCGATATTTATAATTTTATAGTTCAATCAGGTTTCATGAAGAAAGAAAGTAATTTTTTAATTTGAAATATTAACGTGTCATATTACTTTATTTAATGTAGAATATACCAAAGATAGCCCCTTAATAAGGCAAAGGGAACTTTATAAATGTTTAGATTTCTTAAATTTTCATTAGTACATGTATTGACTCAAACATATAAAAATTATTCTGTACATACATTTAAGACATTCTTTCGATTGATTATGTTTAGAAACTATTATTATAAGAAATTATAATTATATTAAATTACAAATTATAATTATTCGGTCTATAAATTAGTTATTGCGTGCCATTTATAATGAATAACATGCATACAATGAAACATGCTCTTTCTCTTACCTATCTTTACTTAAGCACTTGTAAGAAGCCCAAATGCTTCTAAAAATGTGATCAATTTAAATTAACATGTACAATGAATGGATAAATAGAAAAAAAATCACGGGGTTCTTTGAATGCCTGTTCAGCCTTCCCAAAAAAGCTTAAAAGCATTTATCGAACCGATAGGAGAAGAACCTCAATGAGTCATAATAGCCGGGGAACTCATTTCCCGATGGGAAAAACTTCTCCGTAGTTGCATAAAGTCTGTCTGTGCGACAAAACTATAAAGCATTCCTATAATAATTTGCTAAAAAGTTAACATTTAGCTTTTATCAATTCTTTATAAATATTTAATACCCTGTAATTTATACCAATGTGGATTAAACATTGATGAAACTATTGACAAAATTCAGAAAGCCAGCATTTTTTTAAAAAGTTTTTTGCCTCATGAAACAAATGTTTCTTCTCATGAGAGCAAAAACGAAAGATGAGAACGTTAAAATAAAGTAGGAAGCAATATAGGTATTTTCTTCTCCTTAACAATAATGAATAAACAAAAGCATCGAGTCAGACAAGATAAATTATAACCTTTCTAAAACAAAAACAGTTTACACCTATTATAAATATATAACATTATTTTTTTTATTTTTTTAGATTCGTTTTTTGCAATGACCAGTCACCTTACAATTGGGATAAAATAACGGGAGTTTATCCCAATTGCAAAGTGGCTGGAAATTGTAATCCCAATTTTAAGGTGGTGACCCACTCACCCACTGTATTTTAACATCATGTACGGGAACTAAAATACTTTTAAGCATTTATTGCAAAATTATGCATTTATTTCAAAAATAATTTTAAGCATTTATTGCAAAATTTTTCCAGCTATAAATTCATGGAAGGGTTGTAATGTGGTCGGTGATTGCCTTTGGGACTAAACCTAACTTCTGTTTTCGTGGGGTTAATGAAGCTCGTCTCATTCAAATGCCAACATTTAGAGCTGAATTGGTCCTTGAGGTAACCTTAAAATTTACCTAAACGAATCTGAAACTTTTATATTTGTGGTTGCTTTAAAATTTGACTGAAATTGTCAAATATCTTCATTTTACTAAAAGAAACGAATGTAAATTTTAATCTCATCGATGGAAACGGTGCTTTATCACAACATTATTTTGTGCATGATCCCTGCTTGTATGAAGCTAATATACAATTTAAAACGAGAAATGAAAATTGATGCAGCAATCGTAGATATTTTGAGGAAATAGAAATGTGAATATGTTAGATATGAAATTCATGAAAGACATGGCAAATGTAAAAAAGAAGAAAAATGATGAATATATTAAAGCTAAATTAAATATTATGTTAGAATTAATGGCATCACGTTTCATTAGAACCATACAGTGCCTAAAACAAATTGGTCATCCGAAGTAAAGTCTGAGGTAGCTGGATATTTAAGTTTTTTCAAATTGATTTTTCAAGCATTTAGTTCCATAGGCTGCTGGTTCGGCTCACGATGGGGCAAATTTATTTCAGGCAATGTAAGATAATTTATTAGTAGTTATAACATAACCCAGCATTTAATTCAGCGGCAAAGAAGGTGATGGTAGATTTACCACGCTAACTAAATTCAACTCACAGTTCTGCTGTATACTCTTACATGATCAAAAAAAGTAAAAAGAGCCTCCAACACGGCAGCAGTGTCATCTTATGTCAGATGTCACGTAGCAGCTGACATATGTATTAAATGGCCATATATATTAAATAATAGTATTAACTATATGTATTAAAATAATATAAAAATGATTAAGGAATTATATATAAATAAACACATAACTAATATGTATCGTTATTTTTAATTCTCTTTTAATTTTTTTCTTATTTGCAATTGTTTAAATAATTAATAACACTCTACCCATGAATATAAAATATATCATTAAATTATAACTTTATTCAATAGTGCCTAAATATATTTTTCTTTTTCTTGTCTTTTTGAAGGCATATTTGAATTATCTGTCTACTTTTCATTTATTAAATAAGTTTTGAATTCACGGAATTTTCAACGAAGATAAGAAAAAATAATCGAAAAATTGTAGCAAGATAAAAAAAGCCCCTCATTATTTCTTTTTGATAAGTAGAGCAAAGATTTTAAGGAATGTTAATAATTTTACTTATGAAATCTGTCATCAATAAATGAAACGGGAACAAATTTTTAAGAAAGATTAAAAAGCTTCTATAATTGATCATGAAGATTTAAAATAAATTTGTAACATAGTGACTTATTGCTTTCTCAAAGAATATCCTATTAATCAGGCAAATCGTTTCAAATAGTTTTGAAATGATTTTTTTTTCAAAAAGCTTTTTGGTTGTTGATTTAAAATAGTTTGATCTTCAAGAAATATGGGGATTATAATTCCTTACTTTAAGAATATGTATTGAATAAAATGCTTTTGAGAAAGGTCTCTTTAATAATTCTTTTCTAGAAGTATTTTTGTATTTACTAAATTTAGAAATATTTCCTATAACTCTCTTTTAAAGATTAAATTTAAGGTAGATGATTATATTGAAAAGCATATTTTAATGAAAACATTAAACATTATATTTCTTTTAATATTTTTAAAATTTGAGCAGTTTCTGGGAAACTGCATTAATTTTTAGGGGAAGCATTTATAAATTTTTAATGGAATTTTACATTTTTAAATGCTTTTTTTGTTAAATCTTAATCTTTGGTAAAATTTTCTAACGAAAACTTCATGAATTAAATCTAAAGTATATTTGTTTTTTTCTAAATGTGTATAATTCTTCGATATATTTTGTAGTTATTGAATAACTAATCCATTAAGAAATATTATTATATATATTGAAAAAAAATGGAAAATTCCATATTGTTTATCTAAAAAAGCCAATATTTAAAATTTTGTTAGAAATACAGCTTGCCTTTTAGTTCAGGAATTAAACTAAAAGATTTTTCTTTATGTTTCTTCTTTTTTTTCCATTTTTTAAAGAAATATTTGTCTTTTAACTGGTATATTTTGGTTTCATTCATTTTTTTAAAGTCTTTTTTTATGCAAAAATTTTAAAAATACAACTATTTTAAAGAATTGTTCAAAAATTTCTTTCGCATCTATCTTAACTGAAAAGTATAATAAAACAGAAATGCATATAAAAGGAAATGTTTCTAATTATAAATTAAAATATTTGCTCAGTTCAATTACTTGAGTTGTTTGTCTAGACGTTGATAAAGCAAAATACAATACAAATATTCAAACTTTTTTTGTTAATCTATTGAAATTCTCTTGCTACATATTGCCTACACAATAATAATACATAGTTTAAATTTCCAATTCTAGTTCGAAGAATTTTGAAGCATAAAATATTTTCTTTGTATTTATATATCTAGATATCTAGTTTTAATAAATAGTTTTCAAGAAAGAAATATTTAGTTTAATCCTAACTATCAAAAGGAAGCCTTTTGAAATTTGTTTGTGAAAGGAGTATATTCCTGTTAACTCAGGTATACCTGATCTAAAAAGGAATTTATGAGAAGGATTTTAGGCAAATTAGAAATAGCTTATATGTATAATAAATCTCCTATAAATGTGTATAGAATAGTAAATATTGTCTTAAACTTAAGATTTTTGGATATGGAAATCTCAATTTTGAAAATTACGGAGAATATGATCTTTAAAATAGTCTTCTATCCTATGTATTCAAAGGAGACCATTCTTCGATTATTCATTGTTTTATATTTAATACTTTTCATATTTTGAACTGATTATTTGCTTTTAAATTTCAAGATATTTTTGTTTCTCATGATTACAAATTGCTTCTATTCTAATAAAACATTAGATACATTCTGAGAGTTTTCTCATTATGCGAGTATTGATTTTAATGAATGCTGTGAGATAATTCACTCTTTAAAGATGAAATTATAGCTTTGAAAAATAACTACAAATTCAAGGTAGTATACAAAATAAAAAGGTTGTTTGTTTCAATAAAAATCTAGGTAATATCCTTTAACTGCATTTATGGTTCTGCATAAAATGTTTTATTATAATTTTTATGGTTCTGCATAAATGTTTTATATTTTAAAATTCTGCTAGGTTTACTCAGAGATTTTGGTTACTAATTCTCGTAAGGTAGATGGTTTAATATTTATCTATTTAATGCACTATCTATTTTCTTTACTCAAATTGTTAACTAAGTTCTTTCCGCAAATTTGACTGAATTTTCAAATGACAATTTTTATATGGGTCTTTAAACACTGTTAAAAGATATTGCCTAGGATTTTGTACAGAGAAATAAGTCATTTAATTAGTCGTAATATTTCAAATACTGTGAGTAGGTCATCTGCCTCTTTGCTTGTAATTATGTTACAGCATTTTTTTTTGCTATAAAGAGTACATACAGAATAGTTTTTGTTTCCCGTTGTGTGAATGTTGTCTCATATTGTAAAGATCTTTCTTTAGTAAAATCGGTATTTTGTAAAGCTATAAGCCATACAAAAAATTTCAAAGGTAAAGTATGTTTATTGCGAAACTATTTTTTGAACTAGACAAAGCTTCGTTATTCGGCATACATAACTAAATAGAGAATCGCTATTTATTTATTAAGTTAGAATATCATCTCTTAGCAGGCAACGCTACTTATTGCAATTTTCCAAGTTTTACAAGAACAAAAAAAAATAAATTACATTTTTTGCAGTCAGTAACGAATATGTTAAATTTTTTTTAACATCTTATAATAAAACGTGTCTGATGTTCATTTTAGAAGAATTCAAGAAATTAGAAACATTCGTGGCTTGAATTTGAAAATTTAAGATAAATATTGTCACTAATTGACGATATCTAAGATTCAATACAATAAAGACTAAAAATTAAGAATTTAGAAAATATTTCAGTTGTATTAACAAAAATATTTGAATGAAAGAAGTAGAAGAAACGTTTCAGTTTCTGGTAATAAATACAAAAGAAAATTAAGAAGATAGTATTTTTAGTGGCATTAAAAGGACGTTTTCAGTTGGTGTTTTATACGTTCAGAGAAAAAAAAACATTTTATGAACCCAAGAGGCATTAAGGTAAGGTTTTATTCTCTGAAATGTGTATTTTCTAATTACAGAAATGAAATATTTTGAACAAAATAATTGCCAAGAAAGAAAACTTACGACAATCATTTCTTTCTCTACTCTCTTACTTCATTCCATTTACTTCAGGGGCCATATTCTGGCGAATCTATATTTCTGAATTTACTGCTTGTGAATATTTTAGTGTATCCACACAAAACTCAGAATTTTTTGGGTATTAAAATAAAGCAAGAATTTTTTAGAATTCTAAGGAGAAAATACAAAATTGGTAAACAGAATTTTTCAGAGGCAATTTTATAAATATAATTTAATGGAACACAAATACTTTATGTGCAATTGTAAGATATGGATTGATGTTTATGAAGGTTTAGAAAAATGGTTGGATGCTTTCTACAAAAAATATTAATTTTATTATATAATAATCTAATACAATTTATCTAATCTAATTCAATTAGATTTCAACAATATTATATCTAATCTAATCCAATTAGATTTCAACAATCGTCTAATCTAATCCAATTAGATTTGAGCAATCGTCTAATCGAATCCAATTAGATTTGAGCAATCGTCTAATCTAATCCAATTAGATTTGAGCAATCGTCTAATCGAATCCAATTAGATTTGAGCAATCGTCTAATCTAATCCAATTAGATTTGAGCAATCGTCTAATCTAATCCAATTAGATTTGAGCAATCGTCTAATCTAATCCAATTAGATTTCAATAATCGTCTAATCTAATCCAATTAGATTTCAACGATCGTTTGCTTTCAATACTAAAGATGTTATTACGATGAGGATTTAATATCCTAGAGCAGTGCTGGCGGATCTTTATGGATTAACGTGGCATTTTTGTTTTCTGAAGAAATGTTTAAGGAAGTATAGATGTGCCATCAAATAATTTCAATTTGTGATTATTGGGAAAATTATAATGCTAACAGCTCAAAAATCCTTATTTACTACGAAAAAATATATTTTAAACTGTGTAGCAGTAAATGTTTTAGTTAAATGTGTAATTAAAATTAAGGTAAGGTAACATTAGTGTGACTTCTGTTATTGAAGATTAAATGATAAATATATTGGAATTGTAAGATGTTACTTTTAGCAAAATGCCGGGCGAATTGAAGTCATCTGCGGAACTATATTTAAGGAATTATTATTCTGAGGTTAGAATAATAAGAATTATTCCAATTATTCCGATTATTCCAATTATTCGAAATATTATTCCAATTATTCGAAATATTATTCCAATTATTCCGATTATTCCAATTATTCGAAATATTATTCCAATTATTATTCCAGTTATTCCGATTAATCCAATTATTCGAATTATTATTCCAATTATTCCGAGATGACTAACAATAATTCTTTATTGTTATTCATCTCGGAAAATAATAAATCGGAGACATTGGTAGAGGAAAAAAGCGCTAAAATAGCATGAATTAGCTTATTCAAACATTTAAATATATCTGGAATCGAATTCCATGTTTCCAAAATTTCGCTACTGGTATTTTTACTTATATTTCTTGTTAATCTTTCTGTTTCAATCAATTCAAACTTTTTCCTCGTTTCAAAACATTTTTGATTTTCATATTGAACAAGATTGGATATCAATCAGTTGTATTTCTAATTCTTCTATTGGAAGCAGTTGTATTTCAAATTCTTCAATCGATTTGGGATAGGTTTAGTTTATTATATAAAGTCAGATACAAACCGCTTGAAAACCTTAAAATGCAAACAGTTTTGATTGATGACGTACCCAAAATATTGTATCGCAAACCATTGGTTTGCAATACCTACTCTAGAGTTTTAAAGGGAAAAAAGGCATCATTACTACATTTATAATTATGGTGATAAGCATGTTGCTATAATAATTACATGTTCCTACATTTTTAATATAAATATATATATATATATGCCAAATTAAAACGTGTATGGATAATAGAAGTGTGGATTACAAAATGGGAAAAAATGAATTTGAATATTTTGAGAGTTATTGCCAGTTGATATGATGATACCTTTAGATGATACAAGTATGAGTTGGTAGTTTTTCAATTGAATGGGATATAACTAGCTCAGGGTGATGGCGGAACTTCGTCAACACGATATATCCTCTAACACATATCGATATTTTTCGATATATCGTTATATCATTATTTATTTATTCCTATTATAAGTTATAAATACCATCTCTTAACATATTGACTGATCAGAACGACTCCAAAGTAAAAAGGAAGTTTCAATTTATAATATAAAAATATTCAATTTATATATTAAAACCCTTTTAATAAAGTGTGGGTAAATATATTAAAGTAAATATATTAAAACCTTTTAATAAACCCTTTTAATGTATAGCGATTTATCGTGAACTACTTTTTTATGATCATCATGATGACTCATTATCATGAAAATCAGGACAAGAATAAAAAGGCAAATCTTTAATATGCGCAATGAAAAGGAAAGCAGTCTGGTCATAGTCTTGAATTTTTATCACAACTTAATAAATATTTATCTCAAAAAAAGATGATGCCCCAAAACTATTTAAATCTGTTATACTTTACCCAAGATTTTCTATAATATATTCTTTAAAAAAAAATGTCTGAAATCCTTCTGCTACACTAAGGATTTATGGTTGGAAATTTAACTTAAACCCCATTAATGAACAAAATGTTATATAATCAATGCTTAGTAATCAATATGAGATCATGATGACTCATGATCATGAAAACTGGCATCGAAAAATCGAGGTTTTTTGATAAATCGAAAATTGGCAAAACCCTAGTTATAATTATACTTTTGAAATGGCAATAAAAGAATGAAAAAAAGGACTACACTAGAATTATACAAATATAGGTATAAAATAGCTGAAATACATGTTTATATTGTAAGAGGTAGAAATCTATAAGTGTTTTTAAAAAATCTTATTCTAGCTCTTCTTCATTTTCAATAAATAATAATGATGATTCATTTAAATACCACTGACTCACACTATTCTGCAAATCATTCTTGATGCTGTTTGGGACAGAAAAAAGATTGATCTCTTTCTGCTTGCATTGCAAATTAGCATGACATTTTCCCTCCAGATTTCAATTTAAAGAAATATGAACAAGAAGTAATTATAAGATCTTCACTTGAATATTTAATTACCTTTTACTGCATTTTCAACTAGCTAAGTTACTGCATTTATAATTTTTGAAATATTTAGAAAAATTTTGCTAAAGTATTTTTAAGAATTTAGGTTATCTTTAGTTACTGAAAAGTAAAGTATAATATTTTGAAAACGATGATGCTTTTGAAGGAAAAAAATAAATCGTGCAATATCAGCACAACTGATTTTAGCAACTAAGAAAAATATTACTACTAACGCTAGAAATCAACGATTAATATAAATGATTTTATTTAAAATTTATAATTTTCTTTGGAAACATAAGAGATTGATAGAATTTTTTAAGATCTTGAGTTTTAAATTTTTTTTTATTCAATATCGATTTTTTCTTTTATATTGTTAGTATATCTTTGAAACTTCCTGAAGATTACTGCCTTTGAAATTATTTGTTGATCTGATATTTTCTGTCAATATTTTCTTTAGCACTTAAATGCTTTCGCGTTTCATTTGGCTCTTTTTATTCTTTCATTTCCTTTTTTTAAGGAAATGTAAAGTTTCCTGTTAATAACATTTCAATATACAAAATTTGCCATCAGATTACAAGCGATTCTGAGGTACCTTAGATCTCTGAAAACGAGGCAAAAACCTCCAACTTTTGAGTAAAAAATCCCCTCTATCGTGGAAAATGATATTTTTTTCGAAAATTATCGAAAATTTTGAATCTTTGCCTCTGAATAAGTTCCCCGCTGTTACAGCAGCAGATTTAAGCCGAAAGGAGCGTCTCTTGTGTTTTGAAATAGTGCCAACTAGGGTCAAAAGAACGACTTAGCTACATACTAATCCACATTTGCTTGTACAGCCCCTTTTTACAGGGGGGCACAGCCACAAATCTCATAGATAGAACACAGAAGAAAAACCATGCCCAAACCAGGACTCGAACCAGGTACTCCTAGAACACGAAGAAGACGCGCTACCTCTGTGCCAGAAAACCGGCGACAATTTATATTCATATACCTAAGATGCATTTTTTTTCAAACACGCCTAATAATAAAATTCTAATAAAAATTAAACCTATAATAAATATTTTAAATAAAAAATCAAATTCGGTTGAATATTTCTATAACCTGATAGCATATGGCGACAGTAATCTGTTGCCTGTTACAAGAAACAATTATTTCCCCCTTTCTGACAGAGGACATAAAATGCTTATAGAATTTATATTACCATGTATTTTCCTCCTTTTTATATCCTAGCCACACCACAAGGCGCCTTTTGGCACCATTTCAACTATTTTCCAAGAAAAACTATTCAAAAAATAATACAGTTAAGGCCATTTTAGTTGGGCTTTTTCTTTCGAGATTTACTGGCGCAGATTGTTGTCCAGCGACGTAGCTTTCTTGTTGGGAAGCTTATTTATTGCCACGCTCTTCAACACAAGGTGCTGATACAGCTTTCTTTAGTATATATACCGTTATGACTTTTAACTTCCTTTATCTTGTGCCTTTTAAGCTTCATATATTCTTTGAAAGCACAGAAAAACTTCTGTAGTTTATATAATACCTCAAAGTGATTCTCTAAATTTGTGACTCTGCTCATGTCTGTTTCTTGTTTGCTTTTTATTGTGTTTCGTTACGTTGCGTGTATTCTTTTTCCCCATGGGTAGTAAAAAATGGAAGACATTCTTCTACGACGAAATCGGATTTACTAGTAGAAAACTTTGCCATTGTATTTATCAATTTTTTTCTCTGTTCATTACATTTATGTAGATCTAAAAAGTAAAAAAAAAAGAACGTCTTTTCTTTAATTGCCCAAGAGAGGAAATCTTAAATTTCTTTTTTAAATATCTTGGTTTTTATTGTAAAAGAATGTAGAAAATATGTCTGTAAGCAGAAAATATTATCCGGTAACAGTTACGAAAATGCTAAAGAAGTGTTAATATAAACATAGAATTAGACTTTCTTCTATGTAAAATTAGAATATTTAAACTACATAAGGAAATCATTAACTTCAAATTTCATGTGCATTCATTGTTTCAGGTTTGCATTTTGAAATCTGGAATAGTAGGTACGGATAATCCATAATTCTTTTCATTTATGAAGAATAAACATTAATGAACAGATGATAAAAATATTATGTCGTAAAAATATTAAGATCATGAGCATAGGTTTCAAAGAAATTCTGGCAAGTTAGATAATTTTATTTTGTTAATAAATAACTGAAAATAATCAATTTAAAATGCATTGATGTTTCTTTCTTATAACATGTATAAAGAATATCATTTTAAAAACATTAAAAAAAGAAAAAAATTACTTAAAAGACTTATTGTCATTCTTTGTAAGGTGAAGCATTAATTTACTAAGGTACAAAAAGTATATAATTTATTTGGAATTTTGCAAGCTCTTGAAAAGGCATTAAGTGCTAATCACTTGAAATTTTCAAGGTAAAATTCTTATGTATTTAGAACATGGAAGTGGAATTTATTT
>JAOUZG010047704.1:1456440-1470580 GCA_026289955.1 Argiope argentata | reverse complement strand
ATATATATATATATATACAAGATTTAATAATTTTTTATATTAATGTTTAAAAGTCGAAAGCAAATCTTTAATTCTGATTAAAACGATCAAGCAGAAAACTACATCCATCACGTTTCATCTTTGATTGCCGAATCTTTAAAAATTTCTCTTTGTATAGCCCTGATATTCATAAAAAAATTTCTTGATGTTATTTTCAATAAAAAATATTTACAGTCTCAGGTAAACGTGTACCGAAATATTTAAATGAAACATCAATTAATTAATTAAGAGATAAAGTAAGCCTAATATACTCATTTGAGGAATTTTCATAGTATCTTTGTAAATGTAATTGCTTATGCACATATAGAAACTTTGTTTTAGAATAATAACTAGCATAATTGAAGCTTATTTCAAATCTATCGGCTTTGAAAACAAGAATTGATCTCTTAGCATTATTCAGTAATATTAAAATTAGTTTGATAGAGATCTAATATTTTGTGGTACAAAATTTGGAAAGACATTCTTCCAATTTTGTTTCCTGGTTAAATGATTAGCAATTGAGCTTGGTTAAAGACGATAAAAAATTCGCACATTTAAGTTGCAGCAAATGTGTTCCAATGAGAAATATTCAAAAAGATAAGAATTCAATCCACAATATCCCTCTGAAATGCTGATTTAGATTTGTTATACATAAAAGATTTTAGTTATTTTAACCCTTTTTGGAGCCATAGGAAGTATACTTCCAAACCATATTTGTATGAAGTTTTGTTGGTTAGAGTAAGATCTGACAATTTTTTCAATACGACTGAAACCTAGATGTTTCGGTTCCTTATCTCACATAAAATAGTGTCTTGATTTGTCAATAATTTATAACTAAATTAATTCATTATCAAATTAAATTTATCTAATAAGATGAATGAATAGCATTTTTTAGCAAATCGTAACTCTAAAAATATTTTAACACACCATAAATAGGAAAAATTGTCTTTTAAAGAGTTTACTAGGGTTATTTTGGGGTCTTTTTCGTGACTTTAAATCATGATCAGACGACGAGGATGAGTTCTAAACCTTTTTATATATTACCTTTTCCAAGCTTCTAGCAAAACCAAAGGCATGACATGTGACCTCGATGGATTTTATGTGCATTGGACGTGTTAAAACAGCGTTGAATTAAGCGATCTTGCAGCAAGATTACCTCAACTTTGCTGAAATATTATCAAGTTCCAAATGAATTCTCCTATATAATAATAGAATAAAAATATACTTCTTATAAAATAAAAGATTACTATGAAATGGAGATGAAAAGTTCAAACCATCTAAAACGTGTAACCATGAACATAAAAATGTTTATTTTTGTTTTTATTTAAAAACTTATTTGCCTTCCTTTTTAATCAGCCATTATTCCAATCCAAATGAACCCTCCTATATAAGAAGAGAATAAAAGTGAAAAACTTCTGATGAAATAAAAGCTTACTATGAAATGAAGAGGAAAAGTTCAATCTATCTAAAACGTGTAATCATGAACATAAAAATGTTTATTTTTGTTTTTATTTTAAAACTTATTTGCCTTCCTTTTTAATCATCTACTATTCAAAGTAATAATTATTACCCTATTGCAAAATTATAGTTATCAAACTCCCTTGAGTAAGTGGACATGATATTCAAACATTTTCAGACCGCAAGAATGAGTTCGTAGACAGAATATTATTACTTTATAAAACAGAAATTCAAAAAAAAAAAGGTTTGAAAGAGAAAAAAAAATCCCTCTCGTATGTGAACAACTGGATTTCTGAGAAACTGATGTCAAAATTTAATGTTAATTATTTGACAAATAGATGATAAATAAATTAATATTCGCATTTAATGTTATATTTTACGATAAATAATAAAAAGAAATTCATAGAATTCAACAGAATCAGTTGAAATAAAAGATAGATGACTTTTCCGAAAACAACGGATTTAATTTCATACTTCACAACATTTTTTTCGTTGAATTCTAACGTTTCTAATTAAGTAATATTGCCAATATTGGAAGGATTTGACCTTATAAAGACTAATTGCCCTTCAATGGGGAAAGAATCTTTTAACATTAACTGTAGTTTCACTTTCTACTTTTTTTTAATCTTCAACTTCTATTGGTTTCCCCAAAAAAATTAGTCTCGGTTTTTTTTCTCAGCCAGAAAAGGTGATTGATCACTTAAAACTTTTCATCGCAGAGTTTTCTCGGACCAAGAAAAAAAAAGTTGCATTCAGGTTTAGGTATATTATCATTTTCTAAGTCCTTTTTATAAACAATCTACTTTCAAACCTAGTTGACAGATTTCCCGATGAAAGTTCGAAGCTTTTAAAGGAAAGTCTTCATTAATCGGAAGTTACCCTCATAGACGTTGGGTTGAAAATTTAACTATCTTTCACGGAATTGTGATGAATTACATGTCCCAAGAAGGTCTCCCATCTGTATAAAAAAAGTCAGAGCAACACCTGAATAACTCACGATTCTTGAAATCCAAGGATTTTTTTTTGTAAAGAGTCTTTAATTGGCTAGCAATTGCCTTGCGATCTTAGTGACATTTGCTTTTATTTCTTTCATATCGATCTTAAGAATTAGCTTCTCACAGATGAAAACAAATGAAGTAAAAAAAAGCTATCTCTCTATTTATTAGAATTTATTTTATTGTGATTTTTAAAACTAATTTATATTAATAATTTATTTAACTAACAGTTAACTGATGAATTAATCTTAAGGAAAAAAATAGACAGCATATCACAAACACTCGGAGATGAAAATAAATTGTAATTGATTTGCATGTGTTTAGATATTTACGTCTATAGCTGTTTTATTTGGATATAAATAAAGAGAAAGAAATACTTTGGATGTACAGTTAAATATATTTCAAACTAAACTCTCACTGATTCATGAACTTTAAATATAATAAGTAAAGCATGAAAATTCAAGTTTTTGTTCAATTTCTTAACTATAAATTTAAGCAAAATAAGAATGAATAATCTTTTTATAAAATATTTCATAAAAATTGCATTTCTATGTCATAAAAATATTGTTTTTTTTAAATGGATCATTGATCATCATTATACGTTTTTTATACTAATATCACCATTTGGAATAGAAAAAATATTTTTAAGTTAAAGTAGAGTTTGAATTAAAATAGTCTTCAATTTGAAGTAAATTATATTTAATGAACTATTTTAAAATTCAAATTAGTTTTTTAGTTCATTTTATCTCTAAAACTATTCATTATTTCATATTGCAACACAGGAAACAATATATGTGGTAGTTTTAAATTAGATACCTGCTTGGATAGTTGTTTAATTATTGAAGACGTGATTTTTTTGAAGGCGTAATTAATTTTTTAAATCTTGCTTTGCTTTCTATTTTCTTTTTTTGCATCATCTTTAATGTAGCAATATTTTTAAGAGAAAGGATTACCTAAATTATTTCCTATAGTCATTTAAAATTTTTCTTCATATCCTATGTATTTTAAAAAAATATATTTTTTTTAAAGAAAACTCAGTGGAATTGTATAAAACTTATAACAAATTAGTTTGTCATGTTTTGAGAATACAATCATCATTATCTCGATACTTTTAGTAGTAAATATAGAACGAATGTGAATTTAAACAGTGAGAAAAGAAGTATGGATTTCAATTTCGATTTCTTTGTTATAAACAAATCATATTTACAAAATTTTATATATATCTAAAATTATGTTTATTAACAAGTCAGCATTATTTTTTAATCCTTATCTTCCGTTTATCCCTTTTATTCATTCAAAGGCAAGTTGTTATAAACTTAAAAATGAGGTAAAGTTCTTACAAATCTTGCCTCCTATGAAACTAACGTTCAAGATAAAAGTAAATAAATGGTATAGAACGGTCAAAACGAGAGTTGCAAAGATGAACCAGTATAAAGTAAATATTTATAAATACATCGTGATCATCGTTTAGTTAATAGCAAAGTAAATTTGGAGAAAACATTCTGAAATGCATCGGCTTCCGCAAATGATATTTGGAGAATAAAATGGTATTCTATAGATATTCTCCGAAAAATATTTTAGAAATTTATAAGCAAATATTCATATTTTCATAAAT
The DNA here is from genome assembly GCA_026289955.1 of Argiope argentata. Lineage (NCBI taxonomy): Eukaryota > Metazoa > Arthropoda > Arachnida > Araneae > Araneidae > Argiope > Argiope argentata. The sequence goes on along the minus strand of JAOUZG010047704.1, from coordinate 1,466,494 downwards.
TTCTTTTTATCATTTCTATTGAAAACAATTTTTTTTTTCAATATGAATTGCTTATATGTATTTTTACTTCGAGACATAAAAATGATACTGAATATACATTTAAAAATGAGCAATAAATATTTAAATAAATCATTCGGTTTTCTTTTCCTGAATATTATGGTAGGTATAACCTATTTATTTGAAACAGAGAGGAATAAAATTCTCTAAATAGTGTTTAATAAATCAATTTCAAATATATTTTTTGAAATAACATGCTTTTGGTTTTCAGATTGAAGTATTGGAAATATTTCAATTTTTTGTGCTGTTATTTTTTAAAATATTATTATAACTAAGTAAAATTAAATAATTTTAATTTTACACTTTTTTGCATATGCACCCTTTCTTACTGAGTATTTGAACTAAATTTAATGAAATATATATTTTCATTTTCTTTTTTTTATGAATATCGTTAAATAATTTACTTTTTAACACATTAGGATAAAATAAAAAATGCCGCCAAGAAATGTTACAAAATAACTAAAAAATAATATTCAGTTTGATAGTATTTGTCTTTAATAAATTGATGTTGACTTTTACTGAAACATAAAGTGGACATTCTGAGAGGTATTCAAAGCTTTATTCTGTTTAAATACGAATTTCATTTCATATTTTTTTCAAAGTCTAATGAAAATTACTTTTTGAAGATTTCTGAGTGAACTATATGAATTTTGAAATAATATGTCAATGAAAATTAGAGAACATATTTTATATATTCCTACCAACGTTGTGTTTCATTACTTCAATCTAAGAAATTTGATTCATGATAAGTCAAAAACGAATTTTTATTGTTTATTATATGTGTTTATTTCGCTTTTTATCTGTAACTCATGGGGTTTTAAAATGAAAAAAAAAAGTTCAGAAAAAATTTCATTTATTTCTTCCTTTCAAATATTAAGAAGAAATGCAATTTTTTTTTATGTCAAAGTATCAAAAAGTTTTCGAAAAACTTATTTGGGTGGCGTGTCTTGTGTTTTGATATTTTCTTATCATTTTAACTTCATTTTTTCCTTCCCTTTTCTTGAACTTCTGATGGACAGGTTTCAAACGTTTTTTTTTTATAAAATCTATGCTTTTAACAACATGTGGTATTACAAATAAACTATTATTTGGTGGATTTGAGTAGTGTTTAGCATTTAAATATTCTTCGTCAAAACAACATCTCATGAACAGATTAAAAAATATATATATAAAAAATCTATAATATATATACATTGAATCACCAGCTATACATTTTTTGTTCAAGAGTAAACAGCAGTAGTGATAATTATTCTGAGGATTTGTAAATGAAAAAAATTTAATGATATTGTGAAAAAACTTTTGGGTATTATATTTCTAATAACATTTCTAAAAGGTAATTTAAAGTTTTATGTAAAAAATAGACATTTCTGAATAACTGGCACTTTTCAGAATACTTCATTATTATTTTAATTAATTTTTTAGATATATTGAGCATATTGCTGCGATGAATTCTTTACTGATTTATGTATAATACCACGTTTAAAGTCAAATTTTATTTGTAGTGAGCTTTGCTTTTATCTAAGCTTTTATTCTGTGTGTGTGTGTGTTTCTCTGTTATCTAAGCCATATGCCTACTTGTGTTTCGTTATTAAAATGTTTATTATCATAACTATGTTAAAATACATTGTTTCACTACGAGAGTTATCTTTTTTTATTTTTTATAAAATTTAGTAAAATTAAAAATGGTTGATTATATGAGCCCTATCTTGTACTTGAAAATTTCACTCTTCCCGAGTAGTTCTAATTCAGAAAATTTGAGTCAGGAAATGAATTTTTTTGTCTCTTGGCATTGCCATAATCAAAAAGAAAATTTGTATATTTTTCTTTTTCTCATAAGCGTATTAAGTCCATTATATAATATTCTTTTGATGTATATTCGACGGTTTATAAAAATTGTGTTGTGTATCCTTATGTAATGGGAATTTATATCATGTTTCTGGTTCAATTTCTAAAGCTCTAATTCTATCGTAATAATCATATAAGCGTCTAAACATACATATTTAATTTGACTTTTTTGGTAAAGATTGAATATTTTAGGCCCTTATTTGCTCCCTTCCCAAGGTACCAGAAGTTTCAAACACAGTACTGTCGCATATCGGCAATGGAAATAAATATTAAGGTATCCGAACACCTTGAAAAAGACAACATTTTCCAAAATTAACATTAAAAAAATTCATTTATTGGACAGAGCAGTCTTTGAACTATCTAAAGTATGTTTACTTTTATCACTACGTTAATTAGAAGACAAGATATTAATCTTTACGTAATGACTGATAAACCAGAAGTGGGCATTTAAACAACCAGATGCACTAATTAAAAAAGCCAAAAGCATATTCAAAATTGCGTGTACATGTATAAACACAAATTTGGTCTTAAATAAAGAAAAAAAATTGCACGGCAAAATGCAAATGAGAGTTTCATCAGTGCTTTCTGGAAATTTGTTCCTAAATATGTCTTTGTTGAGATCCAAACCCTCAGATTAAGGGCATGTATGTATGTAATTCATTTTAATGGAAGTTGTATAAGATTACTAAATATCCTTAAGATTTTTAGAGTGTATCCTAGTTTAAGTGCAGTTAGAGCATTTGCTGAGCTCGAAAAATACTGAATAAATGAATCTATGTGGTATTTACTACTAAATCCAAAAATGATCAGAAAAAATTACTGAAAAAGGAAAATTATAAAAAGCTGAGGATGAGGAAGGTATAATCTATAAATGTGGTGAATTTTAAGTATTGACACACATAATTTATTATTAAAACATGTTTATTGTATACTTTAAATGAAATTTTTCTAAGTTTATTTTTATTTATTTTTCCCCACTTCAAATCAAATAACTGAAAATATAATAATCATATTACTACGAAATTTGGTGAACATTGTATTTATACTATTTTCTAGGGGATGAACTAAAAGAACAAAGATTGAGTTAATATTTCTTTTTAATATACAGCATATTGTTTGAATAATAACTTCATAAATTTACTAAAATTTCTTGATAAATCTTCAACTATTTCAAATTTTTTTATTTATAATTATATCCAAACGATTGTAGCTCATTCCCTAAAGTTTGTTTTGGTATGTTTGTCTGTTTAATTTATTTTGGCATAAGTTTTGTTCAGATGAGAGTAATAATTTTTGGTTTAACCAATTTGAAGTTTTTAAAGAAGTGGCTTAAATACATGCAATTAAATGCTAGTTTACTTAAAGATTTATGTATATTTCAAATATTGTCATTTTAGTACTAATTTTGTTAAAGTATATATACACCATGTTTTACTAAATAAGTGCTCCGGTAGTGTTCGGATACCTTAAAATCGTTAAAATAATAATCGTTAAAATAATAATCCTTATAAATTAATGAACTATTTTAGCTAAATTTTAATTCAATTCGTGCAGCGCCACATAGTAATGAATTTCTGAATAAAAAACTGTTACAAAAATTTATATTATAATAATAAATAACAATAAATTAAATAATAAATAATAAATAATTAATAGTAAATAAAGCAAAGACGACAAGAAAAATTGCTAATTGAAATAAATATATTTATGTTTTATTTCACTAATAAGTTCTAAAAAAATTTATTATATTAAATATCTTCTTCCACAAAATAGCGCATTCAATGTATGATTAATTTAAACGTAGTGTTGCCACGAGGAATAACATAATATAGAATAAAAAAAGGAAATATTTGTAATGAAATCATGTGAACTTGCTTTCATTTTGATTTTTTACAAATTTGAAAGTATTGTTTTTATTGAAGCATTATGCCTCGAATGGTATTTTGATTTTTAAATTTATTTTCCTGAGAAAACTTAAAATTAATTATGATGTACTTCTGTCTCTCTAAAAATAGCAAAATTTATTTGAAAGAGGTATAAGAAAAACAATGTATATGAAGACAGTTTTTATTTTAATTCAAATATTGAAATCGTCTAGACGAATTTTTTGTTCTGCTAAAGTTTTTCTTCGAGGGAGATTGTTTCAAAATATTTCTCAAGAGCCTCTAATTTATTTCTAATTTAACGCATATATTAAAAAGTGCAATCGTTGTTTTTGATTAATTTTTTGTTATATCCTTAAATATAAAATGTATTCTTTAAAATGTATTTGATAATGTAAAAATACATTGAAAAGCAATTTCTTGCAGAGTACCTCTCTGCGTCTATCTTTTCATGGTTTCCTAACAATGCGTCTCAGTGATTCGCTTTAGTTTTCCTGAGATGCAATTTCTGAATTCCAAGAGCACAGGGTCATTCCGAAAAGAGAGTGTCCATTCATCAAGTTAGACTTAAAAAGAGAGAAAAGAATAAGAAAAGTTCACATTTACTTCGCTTTCCAAGTAACAGAATAATGATACTGCAGTAAATTGTGTTTCGAACTTTTTTCAATTTCGAATCAACGAACAAGAATTATTTATGTTCAACTTTTGAACCCTATTTTCGCATTACAATTTGTAGCTTATATATAGATTTAATATTTTCCTTTCTTCAATAAAAAGCATGGAACGTATTGTATTTGTCAGAAGTTCCACTGCGAGATTTTTATGAATCACAGCTTTTGAGATCTTGGGACCAATAAATCTCTTCTTGGAATTATATAATTCCGTCAAAAATAGTACAACTCAAAAATGCAAAGAACGAGAAGGGTAAAATTTTTAATATTGTCTTTTTACTTGATTTGATTTTATTTCAGATTTTCAATAAATTCCGAAAGAAGAATAACTGTACGAGAATAAACACAATACGAGAATACGTATTGTGTTTATTCTCGTACATAACTGTACGAGAATAAACACAATAAACTCAAAAGCGAAATAAACAATATGGATAAAAATCGGCTCATAATTTTATCTGCAGAATTATCAAATTTTGGGTCAATTCTTTGAATGGCTAACTGTTTGTATTCCTGTTAAAAGATATATAAAATCTGTAATTAAAAATTGCAATAAACTAAATAAATAAAATTCAGAATGCGTTCTTTATGTAACAATTGTAAATTTATAAACTTTCCACAGAGACACCTAAACTATCTAAATGAGGGATTGTCAAAAATATAAACAGCTTCTCGTATCCTTTATGGATATAATAGAAGTGTAGTATTGAGTTGAGTCCATTACATCCCTTGAGCTGAGTTCTACGTCTCGTGCTTACATCACTTGAAGGTATTTGATAGTACTGTTGGTGGCCGTTAAGATTTCAGCCTCAGTTGCACTGTAACTTTTGGGATGATAATCGTTTAGTTAAATCCTGAATGATTAAGCACGGCAGTAGTAGCTCTATTAATGATTACATAAAACAAACTGCATCATATAGAAGCATTTGCGTATCATTTATATACATATACGTTGGTTATAAAGAAACTATTATGGATTATGTATATATAAGGTGTCCCAAAAAGTGGAGTAAGCTTTTATTTCTCTAAATATGCCATATGGGGCTATACTATCTATCACAAAATTTTCTTAAATAAGGTAGAGGATAGTATGAACACATTTGGCTTCTATAGAGATTGATAGTAAAAATTTAAAATTCCTCATATTGTTAAACTGTTCGTAAAATTTTTCTCGTACATTTATCTATGGAGTCTCTGATTTTCATCAATAAAACTTGAAAAGGAATTGCTTTTTTCTAATTTATAGGGACTTTCTAAAAATTTAGATGAAAACATTTATTTCAGAGAAGCAAATTTATTCAATACAGGGAAACTATTGTATATAAATGTTTATCTAATAGAGCATCCTTAAATAACCATTATTTCAAATATATATATATATATATCAACCATAATTCTATTCACTTAGATAAATATTGACTTTAGCATGAAAATATTAAAAAAAAAACTTACGAAAATGTACATTTAACACATTTCAGAAAAATACAGAAATGGTGAGAAAGAAAATAAAATTATTTGCTTGCATCTGTGATTTTTCTAATGGAAAAACATTTTTTAGTAACACGGAGCGTTTGGATATACTGGCAATTTATGTGACTTATAATTGTAAATTTAGCTTCATTGTAAAAGACTTTAAACTTATTTTCGGAATTTTTAGCAAATATTTTGGTATTGTGTTGCCATAGAACGGTTTAATGATTATATACTACATGATCTTAACCTTAGAGGAAAGGGATGGGGAATATGAGGCCTTATAAATGTAATGCAGAAATCCATATCTTCGCTTCTTTTCCAAATACCATCCTACTTATATACAATCAGTGAGTCAAGAAATCATCACTCTAAAACCGACAAGATAGTAAATATTTCATTGTATCAACTGATATTCAGACAGTTCTCGTAGATGTACTGTATAACTGTTTCATGTACAATTACACTATCGACGTCGTTAAAAATTAGGTACAGACATAAAGGAAAAGGGAAAGCCATATTTTTCTTGTCAGTGAGATGTAACTTGGGCAGACATAAACTGCTTAAAGTGAAATAGAAACATTAATTTTCAAAAATATCACTTTTGAAACATTGAAAATCCATTCTTCGTGCAAGAAGTTCATCTGCACTGGTTCTATAAATGTGTGTTGTTGCATTTTCAGACACTCTTTGAATGATTCCGTTTGGTACAGAATTATACTGAATGGGGAATGGTTTATTCAATTAATTTTGAGTAGCTGAATAACAGATTTAAGAGATGAATTAGCGATACACTCTCTGCAGGTCTTTACCTTCGTATTCAAAATTCTCATCTTTGAGTTATATGTATTGAACTCTATCGCATATGCTCTGGTATTGTTAAAAGAATATATACCTGTTTATAAGTCGAAAGTGCTTAATTTGAAAAAGGCTTTTAAGCACTTGAATTATTTGATTAATTTTTAAAATTTAATGAATTTTAAACTTTTGGGGAAATGATCAAACATAGTTTAATTTGAAATCATAGTCTTATTCTTCTTTGTCATGGGTAAGCAATACGTTTCATTTTTAGCAGATTCTAAAAGTTCTTCGCTTAATCCATTGTGAATAAGCAATACTCTTACAACAGTAAGGCAGAAATGGGAAAATATGCCACGTTGAAGAATTTAGAGCTTACACACCTTCAAAATGGGATTTTACCCAAAATCTAGCTGAAGAAGCATTTATTTTTAACGACTTATTTTCATTAAGTTATAGAAGCTTAACGCTGTACAATAAAAGTTCTAGAAATTAAACCATAGGAAAAATTATAGGAGCAAGTTAATAAAATAGATAGCAGGATAGATAACATAAACAGAAGGTTTTTAATAAAAGAAATATATAAGAGTAGAAGAAAGTCAATAAACTGATAAATGTTATAAAATGATATTAAAACTGACTGCTCCCCTTTTCTTCCGTGACTCAGAACTTGAAGTTAAAAGAAATTCGAAAAAAAGGAGCTTAAAAATAATTAATTTTTGAGAGCCAGAATAAAATAAATTTATAACATATATTTATTAAAGACACTGTATTTGATGTTCTTTTATCAATCATCCATTTTTTTGAGAAAAAGCTTGCGGGAATCCTCCGAAAATAAAAAAAAGGAACTATATTCTGCAGCATAAAATATTTAAATTGCTTTTTATATATTTCTTTTATCATAACGATAAATTTGATTTCTTTATGCGTTTGTATTCTTATAAATCAATAAATACTAAAAAATATAAAATTTTATTAATATTTAATCTTTTTTTTTAGAAATTTATCTTTTGTAAAAAATGTTATAAGTCCTCATACATTGTCTCCTATATCGATTCCTAGATTTGTTATATAGTTATTTTTAATGCCTTTTATCTAACCAATGAATAATATTCTTGAAACTAAATTTTTTATAAATGTCAGATCGGTTTTAAAACCGAATAGAAGAAAAAAATATATAGAGATGGTTAATATATATTTTTTCTTCAAAAACTAAATCTTCCATTATTGTATTAAAATTTTTTTAAGCTATTGAGAACATCGAGGCTGAGATGTTGTATTATTTGTTAACTTAAAATAAATATTTATCTAAGTGCAATTCACCGTTGAATCAACTGAACGCATAAAATAATTAATTAAATGTTTAATAAGGTAATATATTTGGAATAAGTTGGAACATATTCTGTTTTGATAAAAAATTATAGATGTTATTATATTGTAATGATTTTAAGATGGGATTAAAATTAGCCTACGAAAAAAATCCGGTAGGTTGTTGGGCTGGGAAATTTTAAGCTCTTATCATACCATTTATGGATTTTAAGGATATTTCTGAAATTTAAAGTTGAGTTTGAATCTCAATAATTGCTAAGACTTGTTTCCTAAAGATTTTGTAACTAGGAGGAAAAAATTCCAATTTTAAATTGCTCTCCAAAAAGCAAATGTCCGCAACTTCTCAGTACATATAAGATCTTTAAGATTGATTGATTATTAAGAGAGGAAGATAAATACAAAATTCAAAATGATTGATTCATTGCGGTGTAGAATTTAAGTTTTCATTTGTTAGATATAAGAAATAATGTGCATAATTTAATCATGATTAAAGTAATCATTTTTTTTTCATTCTTACATATTACTTTAGAATCTGCTTTTTTATACTGTTAGTTAAAATAATAAATATATCATTTCTTTTGGGGATAATATTTTTCTTAAAGTTCTTGTTGCATTTAATATTTAAAAATTTTTAAGACCTACTTGAATTTGGTTTTATTTCCTTCAAGGTTCAAATAATGTATATGTAGTAGCTATTCTGCTAATGAAATTATGCTAATTTAAAGTGTACTGTTTTAAATTTAGAATTTGTCTAGGTTGAAAATGGGTATCTAGAATAAATCAAGAATGTCTCATTCAGGAGTATTTAATAGTAGTCATAAATTTGCGAAAATATTTATTTTTTGCAACATTGTCTAAAGTTACGTTGTTTATAAGAATTATAAGTATTTTGATATGAATTTTAATGTAACTTAATGTGGAAAGGAACATAATACTAATATAAATAAATGGAAATATTTTCAGAAGCATGTTTTAAATAATACGATAAAATATAACAAGTAATATAAAAACATTTTTAAAAAAATCGATTCCTACTTAGAAAAAAAAAGAAATTTTTTATTTTAGTTACCTGTCTATTCAATAATTACAATTGTTCTTGTTCTTTGTGTTCCGCTTTACAACGAAAGAAGGGAGGCAGTAACTTCTATGGACCTTTACCCCTGAGCACCTGATGACAGAAGTCTGACTTCTAGCTCATACACGTCACAAACCCTTTTTACGGGGCGGACTTCATTCATATATATCATTCATTCATCCACGGATCATAATTTAGATATGGAACAATCCTCACCAACCTAGTACCACAGTTGTATTACTCCCGATATGGAGTACTTTGTGATCAATGCATATTTAAAGTCCTCCACATACGCACACAGATACGGAGAGTATTCGGCTGGCAGGTATGAACTTGCAGCTCAAGGGATGCGAATGCATTACCATACCAACAAGACTATCTCGGTCTAACAAATATAATTACTATAAATAGTTGATCAAAAATTATATTAGCAATGAATTTTCAACGCCAATTGAGGATTCAAATCCAATTGTGGTAAAGCAAAATACTTTAATTTTCTATACAAATACAGATGAGAAGTTTCTGATTTCTTTTATTCTGGATTATTTTAACTCGAAAGTACTTCAAAATGAATCGGATAAATATATTAATTAACGAGTTTTAATTTTTTCAATGCACCGAACATTATAAAAATAAACGGAATCGTTTAAAATAATCAGCCAAAAACATGTTAGGTCTAACGTCATTAGTGTGTGTGTGTTGGTAGGGAAGAGGGCAAACTGAATTTGCTACCTATTTGGCGGCGGGGAAATGAAGATCTTTGCAGATGAAGTTAGTTTTTAATTAAATAATAAATACATAATGAATTAATATTTCAAAAAACTGTATTAATATCAAATGTTATCTACTAGAAGTTTTCAAAAATTTTCATGAACTTTATTGGATTAATAAAATGTACTTTATTAACGATTAAAAAGTTAAACTAT
>JAOUZG010047704.1:1415652-1449813 GCA_026289955.1 Argiope argentata | reverse complement strand
ATGTAAATAATTTGTGAATACGTTGGATTTTCAACTAATTGTATTAATCTATTCACTTAGGCATTAGGCATTCTTCTAGTTTTACCACTTTTTAAATAAAAATACAAATACAATATTCTGAATAATAGCTCATTAAATGCTTATATGAACATAATACTTCTGAATGTAATCCAAAAACATTTGAAATCTGTTTAACAAAAACAGTTTTTAAAGATATTTTAACAAACGAATTTAAAAGCATGACTTTTTATATTAATTGTTATATATATTTTTTCTTTATAATTCATTATTATTAACATTAGTAGTGAATATTTAAATATTTTTTTAATTCTCTGCCTGCCGTCACTACCGAAACGGATTATTATACTAATCAATACAAGTATATCATTTAGTAATATTAATCAATTAACAGTTAGTCTGGATCTTAAAGTGTTGAAAAAAAAGCGTATTTCCACCAAAAACACATAAGTGTTTAAAATTATAAAATTTTTGTCTATCAGGACTTGAGTAAAAATTAAACAACAAAATTACATCTTCGCAAACATGAAACAAGTCAAGCAAAGTAAAATGTTAAAAAAATGAATAATATTTTGGAAAGAAGCATTATTCATTGCAAGAGATCATGAATGTCTGATTTTCAGTAAACTTAATCTATCAATATCTTGGAATTAAAAAAAACTGAACAAAATGGATAATAATTCATAAATAATAACTAACTCTTTTGTGATTATTAGCTTCGGAATAGGAAATGACACAGAATGTAAAATTTCAGAATATGTTCTAAAAAGATGCTGATCGATACATCACTAGTCTTCAACCATTCATTTGGAAAATTAAGTCTCCGACCTTGGCAACGAAATGGCAAGGCGTAGCTAATGTGTCTGGCAGTCTTTTTCTTAGCATCGTAGTTTCGATATCACTCGATTAGCAAAAAATAATTAAAAAACGAAAGCGCTATTAAAGACATGGGTTAAATTAAGTTCGCTAAATGACGCTGTGCTATTTTATGCTGAATGTCCACATGTTACATGTGCCGAAGTGATTGAATGGAATAAATGGGAAATAGTTTTAAACAACTCTTGTTGGCTTTTGTTTTTGTTCTTTTATGGCAGTTATATGAAGCCATTTGACATATTTTTTGCAGTACGCGATGCAAAATTATAATATGGATCGACCTGTTTCATGGCACTAAATTGCGACTTTACTTTTTAAAAGTTTATATAGGTTTGTTCATAGTTTATTAGTGATTTCTTTACAGTTGTATGTAAAGAGTTTATGTTGAAGATTTTAGTTATTGTTATGAAAATGTTGTTGATATAAAGATAGATATTTGAAAATTGGGAAAGTCTATAAATAATTTTTGTGTCATGTAATTTTTTATAACAAGGTTTGCTGTAATTCAAATTTTTGATTGATAAAACTTCTCAAACATATGTAGAATCAGTTCTGATACACATTTCATTGAAACTAGGCATAAATGTTTATCTTCATGATATCTGCAGCAAAAAATAGTTCAAATAATTGTGATATTTAACCTCTTATCACTCCCTCCCGTGAAACTGACGGGCTGGGGTTTTGACCTTCATTTCTCTCACCCATGATATTGCCGGACTGGGGTTTTTAATAGTAACTTGACAAAAAGATTAAACTCAATTTATTTCTTTTGCCCAAAAGTCATTTTATTTCTAATTCTATACACCAGATGGCAGTAATAGTCTCTTTTAAATGTAATTACATATTATCTTCAACCAGGTGGTAGCACTAATCGAATGCGTGTACTTGTGATATGCATTTTGCAATCTTAGCCCATAGCCCACCCTGTTACTTCGTTACACGTGGCCCAGTTGAATATGCGTAGTTTTTGTTTTGTGATAAAATATATTTTTAAATATTGCGTTCATTAAGGAGTGCAAAATTTAATGTTAAAGTGTTTTTACCGCTTTTTCTATTTAATTGATTCAACAGAACCTATGTACACCTCCTGAATCGTCTAAAAGCCGACAGGTTCCCACACTCCGAATGAAGAGATAAAATACTGTTCCATCAAAGCGCATTCTTTTAAAAGATCCCTATGGTTCCCTTACTTGTGATTGACATATGTAGGAAATCCCTGTTAAAATCTCACATTATATATTCTGAGGGTTTAAATTTTCATTGGCATTTCCTCATTTCGTTTTGTGTCGTTCTATGTTGTTCTCGTCGCTTCCACTTGCGCAAAATTTGACACGCCCTGGATGCAATAAAGTTAACTTTAAAAAAAAATTGAATGTGTATCCTGTGCCGTCTGTCTACTCTCTCAAACAAAATTTATGTGTTACATATAAATAATAGATAAATTGTCATAAAACATAAGAAATCAAAGTGCTGCATGTATCATAAAAATTGAAACTTCTGAACAGTGACGTAACTGAAGTGGTACAAGTTGCCTGGGGATCATTACCAGATGGCTTAAAACTATGAATCAGTTTGTTACGTATAAGAGTAAAGTAGGATTTTCAAACTCTCATTCCAAAAATTCTTAGGGATTAAAATAATTCCAGTTGAAGGATATAGAATATTTTTTATGATTCATGAATCAAATTAAGTTAGGTTCTCTAAAACACAAACACAGAGCAACACAATGCTTTAGATTAAAGAAACATGACTAAAAGAAATTTCACTAATACCTTTTTTAACCCTAGAAAAGTAAACCTTTAAAAAACTAACAAAAATGATATCCATTCGTCTCCTAGACGAAGTGTATTTAAAATCAATTTTTAAAGCTAATTTAAATAAAACCAAACCACCTGCAGATGATTTCATAACTCTTGATTGTCAAGTAGGATAAAAACATTATTTATTTATTTTCGAAGCAATCTTTACACACATATGCGTGATGTTCCCCTCACATTGCTCTTGAACATAACAAACAAAAATTGCGCGGCATTCTGAGCAAATTATATGGACAAAATGCACTAATTTTTCTTTTTTTTAATTTCGGATTGTTCAGGTCGTTGAATGTTTAAACTCTAGAAGTTCTCTTATAATAGTCCTTGTTGATTGAGGCAAAGTTGATATGTTGAGACGCTTCTGCATCCATGGAGCAAGAAGAACTTCAATAAAATCTTCATCTTCCGATTCATTCTCAGAAGTAGAATTATATTCTTCACTTAATTCTTTCAATAATTCACTGATAGCTTCTGGCCTACCCCACAAATTTTTTCCGTGAAAACGCTTCGAAATCTCCAAACATACCCAGAAATATCTTCTTAATACTAACGGGACATATAACCATTCGTCTCTGAGACGACTGTTGTTCTGGATAAAATACAAGCAGAAATGTTTCGGGGAAAAGGAATGTCCTCATATATAGTTCCTAACGTCAGATAAAGGTACTGAGTAGAATGATCAATTTAATGTTATAAGAGAAGAATAGTTAAAGATATTTCGTAAGCGTTCGTCCAGGAAACGAATGGTTAGCATTCATGGGTTAAAAATTTCGGTCTTATTGAAGAAGGAGCGCCGCGGAGGCCTATTGATAAGGTATTGGAAACCATCCGATACTAAATTTTCATTTAGTATCGGATGGTTTCAGTCTTGAAACCCTATACTACCGAAAAACCGTCGTGTAAGCGGATTTTGTGCACGTTAAATAAGTCAGGGCCCAACGTTCTTCTCCTGGCTTGAAGGTAGTATGGCAGATCCATTACAGGCATTACCGCCAAATCTGACACTTTTAGATAACGTTTAAAATGTTGAAACATTCTTCTAGAAGTGATTCTTTACAGTAATACAACCACCTTGTAAACAACACCGTTGATTGATAGTTTTATTACCTGTACGAATCTGTCCCACTACGGGCGTGAAGTGGAAGTAAGGAGAGAAGGTGCCAGCTCAGATGTCGTTGTCATTATCTGACCCCAGTTAAAAGTTGCGAGTTCCATCCTAAGAAAGTCCTAGTGTTGCTTTAAAAACGATAGATTAATAAAACTGAAATGAATTCATTGGAGAAAAAACCTGGGTATATTTCAAAATCTTCAGTTTTTTTTAGAAAAGGACCGATAATAATATCGATTAAATCTTAATGATACCTCAAGTTTCCTCATGCTGTACAGGGATGTAAAATGTTATAGTTTCCATTTTAATAATGATTGAATATCGTATTTTTTTCCTAACTTTTGTAATAAATAATTAAAAACTATTATTTATAATGTAATGATTGCATGTAATTCAACTAAAAAAATGTATGTAATGACAATTTATTTTATTGAGATACATTTTACTTTAATTTTGTAGATTCAACCCTCTTAATCATCATTTAGAGAAAGCAAGATATATTATCTCTACAATCATAGCAATCAACAGATTTATTCTTGAATCTTCTTATGATTAAAATTTTTAATCCAAGATCTTTCAGAAGGAGCAAATTAAAACATCCCAGAGTTCCGCTCTTTATAAAATAACTTAATATAAATGCATTTTAATTTAGTGAATCTTTTATTTAAAAAAAATTGTTTTTGTAATATTATTTACGACGATATATAAATATAAACATAATGAAACATCAATTTTTCAATATTTCTGCATAAATCTATGTTGCGATAATTTTTCTGATAGCTTTGTGCCTTAAAAATATACATATAAAAGAAGAAAATTTTTCCTTAATCTGTTAATTTGTGTTATTAATAACAGAAATAAATTTTTAACTTAGATTTAAAATAATTTTGTTAATTTATTTCTGAAATTATTTGTCGAAACTAATAATAGATTCAAGTAAAAAATACTTAATCTCGATTCGCATGCACAAAATTAAAATCAAAATAGTTTTGTAAAGACAAATTTAATTTTTAAAAAATTTTTTCAAGATACCGGGGAAGATTAAATTAAAAATGTTATTATTTTTTAAAAAATGTTTAATGCATATGCAGAAAAAATAAGATATTTTTTATTATTAAAACAAAGCCATCAATGAAAGAGCAAATCATTATTACATTTTGGAAACATTTACGTTCTAAGGTTTATTCCAATATTTTTTTTTCATTCACATCCGCAAAACATTCGTCACTTCATTCAGTTTTTGGCAATTCGTCACTTGCTAATATTAGATAAGTGCACTTTATTAGCCAAACAGCAAATTAATTGCAGAGTAGAAACAAATGTAAATAAAAGACTGAAAAACAAAAACAAAATCGAATTCTAATGCGACGGTATTCAAATAAGATAAAGTTGTGTGTTCGTATAAGTGCTCTTCATTTGTTTTGTTTGTATTTTCTTTTTAATTATATTTTGAATTTGCTCTTTAATTTATTACGCTTTCTATATCTGAATTTGATTAATTTAATGTAATGAATCCAGGAGACGTACAATGTAATAGGAATTTTCTTCTGCTCCTTATTTTTTTCAACACGGCACTTTTTTTTTCTCATTGCATTGGAAATACTTTAGCAGCTCTCAATATGACTTGTTGCGATTGTTTTGACCTTTTTTTATCATTAAGGAAAGAATGTTTTCCCCGTAATTGTATTTTAACGGGATTCTTTTCTTGTCTGAAAACGATTGGAACATTCCTAGAAAACTTTGCGACTTATTTTATTTTACTCACTTTCAATTTGTCTAAGAAGAATTATATATATCTGAAGAAAAACATTTCGCTCCGCTTTTTTAACTTAATATATATTTTTTTCTTAGTCTGTGAATTGAAGTAGTTTAATTGAAATCATTTCTCCAGATGTTCTTATTGCAAGTCGAGCGGGTAAAACAAAAGGAAAAAAAATCTCGAAACAGAATCATATAAAGTTTTTCAAATAGTAATCTTCGAGTGCCCTTGTAAATATAAAGTGGAAAAAATACTTTAATGAAGAATCTGGTTCAAACTAAAGAATCAGATCCTAAGCTATCCTCAAATTTAGAGTAATACAGAAAATTAATTTAGTGGGCGTGTAAATTCTTTGTTGTTTCCGGTGCAAAGTTATTTGATTTATTTTTTATTCTTTTCCTGACCTTACTTTTAATCTGCCCGCCCCCTTCGTCAAGAAGTGGAATTTAATTTTACATTTCTCTCTGTTTTCGGATAAAGAGTTCCAAGGAAACAAAGAAAAGGCGCGAATCAAATGGTCTAGAGAAGATGCTTTTCAAGTGATGTTTCTTCTTTATTTCCGTTCGAGAAATAAATAAGTTTAAAGAAGCCCAGCGTCTTGCCCGTCATAGAAATGATTCTTTCCCACAATTTATTTATTGATTGAGAGAAAATGTCTTTACGGACAGGGAACTCTCTCTCAACTTTAAGCAAAATGTAAATGCTGCTATAATGAGTAACCGGAACATTTTGAAATTTAGACAATAAGTTTCTAAATACAATTTTTTAAATTTAATTTTAGATGTATAATTTTACTGCATGTGTTTAGAGCAGACCACGTGGTTAAAAAAAACTCAGAACATTGTTATATAGTTTTTCAAATACCCTTCAAATGACCTTGTAAATATAAAATGACAAGTATCGTCTCGGACTCGAGAACGAGGTCCTAAGCTTTACTAAAATTTTGCATAACACAGAAAACTAATTTTCGGAACTTGCGTATTCTTGGAACAGAACACAGAACTCTTTTAACTTTTAGTGAAATGTAAATGCTGTTCTAATGTCCAACAAGAACATTTTGAAATTTAGCCAATAACTTTATAGATGCAATATTTTAAATTTAATTTTAGATGCATAATTTTACTGCATGTTTTTAGTGCAGACCGTGTGGGTAAAAACAAACAAATAGACAAAAATTCAGAACATAGTTTTATAAAGTTTTTCAAATACCCTTCAAATGACCTTGTAAACTTAAAATGACATGTATCATCTCAGACTCAAGAATGAGGTCCTAAGCTTTCCTCAAATTTTGCGTTACACCGAAAATTAATTTAAGGCACGTGCGAATTCTTTGTCGTTTCCAGCTTAACGTTATTTTATTTATTTTTGTTTTAATTTTTTTCTGACCTTCATTTTAATCTGCTCGCCCGGGTTTTCTCTAGAAGTGGAATTTAATTTTGCGTCTCTGTCTTTTTGGACAAGGAATTCCTCGTAAACAAAAGAAAAGAGCGAATCAAATGGACTAGGGAAGAGGATGCTTTTCAAGTGATTTTTCTTCTTTATTTCCTCTCCGAGAATAAATAAGTTTAAAGAAGCCTCATTTCTTCCAACATCTCATTCTTGGTAGAAGTAATTCTCTTTTTCAATCTATCTCTCGTGTGAGAAAATGTCTTTAACAATAAGGAAGCCTCACTCACCTTTCAGCTAAATGTGAAAGCTGTTCTAAAGTCTAACGAAAGTACTCTGAAAATTTCTGAACTCAACTTCTTAGATACATTATCTTAAATTTTTAGAAGTGCTTTTGTTTTGTTCTATAAAGTATCTGAAAAAACATTTTTAATAAAGAATGTTTGTATTTTTTAAATTGATTTTTATTATTATTTTGTAAAATATAATGGTAAGAAAATTAATGGCCCCTTATAGAGAAAAAATTTTTCTATAAATATTATTTTCTTAAATAAAGGTTTAATGAAATAATTTGAAATATTTTAAAGTCAATTTTTAGGCATATCATCCTAAAATTACTTTTTATAAATAAGAGCCACACCTTTAATCGAAAGGTAGCTTCGATAAGTATGTTTTTTCAGATTTTTTAAATGATATAAACTAAGTGCTTGTTAAATGCAATAATTTGATAATTAAAGACATTTTATACTGAATGACTTTCCTATAAAAGTTCTATTTATTTAAAAAAAGGCTAAAGGGTCTATAGAGAGCGACACGAAACATCTTTGCCCGAATTCTTATTACATTATGTTAAAATTACTTTTACAAACATTTTAAATACAATTTTTAACTTATTTCATTTGATAAAAATCATTTAAAAAATGGATTAAATCTACGGTTACGATGCTTTTAAAGAAATACTTACTCTTTTAAGTGTTCTCGTTTAAAGAAAAAATGTCTAAGAGAGTACAACAAATTTTTAACTCAACTACAATTTGTTTCCGAAAGGCAGCTACAGAACTTAACTGAATGAAGGAGACCTGGACAAGTTTGCTTAATCTTGATGGCTATAAGACTACATTGATTATTTGCCAAAGTGAAAATAAATTTCATGTATCTCAGAAACTCAACCGCATTTCCTGATATTTTGAATAAATTATTCAATTTTCACTCTCTAAATTCCATATTTTCTGAAGAAACCACAACGAAAATATCAAGAACCCCACACAGTCTGAAACTAAATTACCAATGGCTGAACAAGCTTAAAGTGATGATTGATGCGATTATATAAATCAAGTTAATTTGTCGATAATTCTCTACATTTTTAAAAGCTGCAGAAAAAAAACCCATTCTCTATCCAATTCTGCATCTGTAAGCCACTCCCGTTCACTTTTTACTCGCTCGCTGATTGGTTCTCTCTTTCGTTTTTACATTTATCTCAAATTGTTTCAGATTTCATTACTGACAAGCTGAATTCTTTTTTTCACAAATAAACAAATAGTTTTTTTTGCAATGTAGTTTTTTTTTAAAAAAATATTTGTCATCTTTTTATATTTTTTTCTCATTGTTATTTAAAATCCACGCAATTTTTAATATGTAATACCCCATTCCACATTTATTTCCATTTTGCATTAATCATGAAACTCAACCTGTCATGTTTTTCTCTTTTTAACAATGGTATATTGGCAGGCTAAGAGTCGTTGAGTTCAAGAGCTCCAATAACCTTCACAACGTAGCGGCAAATCTGTATTCTCTGAGTAGAAGGTGTCTGTGATTGGAATATCCACATAAAGCAAATTTCGTATATCAGAATATGTATATTATTCTATATTATAATTTTGACAGATGAAACTACTTCATAATTCTGAAAGAACATTTACAACTATCAGATCCGCAATTCAAAGATTTAATTCTTCAGGGATATTCAATTAACATATAATACTAAATAATAATAGCATCAAAAGATAATTAGTGAATTTGAAGAATCTTTTTCGGAGCATCAAAAGCTAATTAATTAATTGGGACTATAGCTAAGAAACTCAACATAAGTATGATTTGACTTGTGTCAATGCTCACTAATTAGCAATGTTTCAGAAATTCAAATTACTTAATCCTTGATACATCGAAACGTCGATTACTTATTAATTAAAAATTAATAGTAAATTAGTCAGTATTTTTATCTTTTTCGCAAAACATTAAGAATATATAAAAAAAATTATTGAGTTTTATACTATCGTAATACTTAGAAAAATATATTTGCAGTAATAACAATTTAATTCCCTTGAAATTTTTTCTTGGATTTTAAAAACTGTTTAAATTATTTTTAAATCTAATTTCAAACAACAGATTTCGTTGAAATGAATTTTAAACCAATTCTTTGTTTAATCCTTTTAGTTCTGAATTTTTAAAATGTAGAATTAAAAAAAAATGAGGGAAATTATTGACAAGGTTTATCAAGAGTACATCCATGTTTAATTTCATCTAATTTTCATCCCGTTATAGGAACTAGGAAGTATTGGCAAATACCACCATCAGGTTTTAAAAAAAAAATTAAAATGAAGAACTTAAAATACCATCATAGAAATTGAGACCGGTAAGGGCGAAAGGGTTAAGGAAATTGAATTATTTCATGTTTTTCCTATAAAAAAAAAGAGGGGAAAAATGCAACCTTTGAAAAATTAATTTTTAAATATACTTACACACTAGCTTTTATTTAGAAGTATAAGCACTTTTAGTTAATGGAATATATTTTAAACATAGCCTTTTATAAAATTAACTTCGCAGGTTGCTTTTATAAGTGGGTTAAGTACGTTCTCAAATAACATAATAATTTTAATTTTTCTATAGTTACGTTAACTAACTTGGGCTATATTTGTATTTCGGATCGAGTTCATTAAATTATAAGATTTTCAATACCATTTTCTTTCATATTTGTTTAATTTGACTGTGCTTTTTAAATACCTTTTTGCAAGGACTTCTTTTCTTTTTGAAATGTGCAAGTAGCATTTAAATATCCATTTTGATTTCAAGCAATACGTTTTTACTTTCAGTTTACATAATGTATAAATTAGGTGATTTTTTTTTCTCTGTAGCTCACTATAGACATCTTAAGGGAAATCTTATCTGAATAAAAAAATGCAATATATATTTATATAATTTTGATATGTAAACATATTTTTAGTCAGTGTTTCTTTTTTGTTTTATTTTGAAAATATCCAAAACATTGTTCATTTAGTGTATGCATAAATGTATGAAGATAATTTGCTTGTTTCCTAGTATGCTATATTAGCCGGCGTCCTGGCATAGGGGTAGCGCTTCTTCCTCGTGTTCTGGCAGTCCCAGGTTCGAGTCCCGGTTTGGGCAGGGTTCTTGTGTGCTTTTTGTGAGATGTGTGACTGCCCCCCTCCCCCTTTATGAAGGAGCTGTGCAAGCGACTGTGTTGAGTATGTAGCTAAGTCGTACTCTTGGCCCTAGTTGGCGCTACTTCAAAAAAAAAGTGTTCATTCGACTTAAAATTGCTGACGTATCGTCAGCACGTTTGATCATGGCGCCATAAGCAACAACAGTAACAATATTCTGTTGTGAAATTTTACTTACTATTTTAAGCAGTTAACTGAATACAATGACAATTTTTTTTTATTTTGATACCATTTTGGGATTTCAGTTACATTTTGAGCATAACATGTAATTTTAACCATGCCTTCTTGTGAGAAAGGAAAAAAAAATTCAGCATCTATGCAATATATTTTATTAACGAGGCAATGTCCCGATGCATATAATTTTATTATTTCGAATGATTACATTTCTCTTCAGTATATTGCGATTTTAACGTCACAACATATATGTAAAAATAAAGTTGCTAATTTAATATTTTTTGGAATAATGTCTGGATAAAAATCAGTTTTTTAAAGTTACATGTTCGTACATGTACTCGAATTCATGATATCTATTGGAGATAAATAAATTTTTTTTAAAAAATTATTTTCGCTTTAAATAATACTGTGATAATGATCTGATACCTGATATTTTATCATTGATGACCTGGTATTTTATCATTCATCATTACAACCTGATATTTTATCATTGATGTATTTAGTTTATAATTTGTCCGTATAGACGCTAAGTAAAAATAAGTTCAAAAATCACCTTTCTTATTAAATGTCCAAATATTTTTTTCTGTTTTAAATGATGACGTTATTGATTTAAAACGGAAAGAGAGGTACAATAGTTTCTAGGGTATGGATCCCTGATCACATAGGAGCAGAAATCTGACTTCTAGTTCATATGAGGATGATGCACACACATATTCGTTTGCACAGTCAGTTTTTACCAGAGGGCACATTTACGCACATCACAGATAGTACACAGAAGAACAACCATGTTCTAAATCCCGACCAGATCACGAGAAAGACACGATACTTCTGTGCCAGGACGCCGGCTGATTTTAAGATATATTTTTTGAATAAAATAATCTGCTGTTTTCTTCAGACTCTTTTATCCCATCATTTGTATTTTCTGCCTCTAAAAATATCGTCTAATTTAGAATATACTGATTATAATGAATATTTTATTCATTCATTTCTAGAATTGTAATACGATATAACGTAAAAAAAAAATCAAATTCCTAAAATAGTATGCGTGATAAAACCTTTAAAATTTCCCATCATTAATTAAGAAATTCATTTCTGCTTTCTTAATCATCCGAATCTTATTTTAATTAAAGAGAAAGCAATATATTGTTTTAAATTAGCCCCGAGAAATGACATGAAGGATATATTTAACAAATCGTTTAATTTATAATAAGTGCAAAAAACAGATTTTTTAAATCTTAAATATCGGCTATTGCTTATAAATGTACTACACTGCTTCTATTAGGATTATTTCAATAATGAATAAATGTTTTAATGAATGTTCAGAAAATGTCGTATATTTTTCTTTTAGAGAGAATAAATAAAAAATGCCGAAATGAACAATGGGAAGATGTAAATTTATTTTTCGTCAACGTCTTTATATTGGATGCAAGATTATTGTACATTGCTTTGAAATATAATTAAAAACTACCTTATTGTAATTGCGTTATTTTAGAGATTCAATAAATAATTCTGAATTAGAAAATTTCAGATTTCAGTTTTTTCTGTCATAAGTTTTATCATACTTTTGATATTTAGATAAAATCTTTCATTGGATATTTAAATTTACAGAAAAAATTGCATTTTAAATACCGAATGAAAATATAAAAATGTAAATTTACAATAATACGTTACTATACTACTTTAAAATTGTCTTGCCGTCTTTCTGGAACAGAGGTAGCTCGTACTCTTCGTGTTCTGGGAGTGCAAGGATCGAGTCCCGAATTGGGCATGGTGGTTTTTCTGTGTGCTATCTGTGAGATGTGTGACTGTGCTCCCCTGTAAACAGGGGCTGTGCAAGCAAATGTGGTGAGTGTGTAGCTAAGTCGTACTCTTGGCCCTAGCTGGCGCTACTTAAAAAACAAGAGACGCTCCTTTCGGCTTAAATCTGCTGCTGTATCAGAGGGGAAACCTGTCCATGCCAAGTGCCATAAGTGACAACAACAACAAAATTTTGTTCTATATTTTGCTCCGTAAATTGGTATATATCCAGAAGTAGGTTGTCTGTGACTTTATATTCCATTCTGATCAAACCAAGGGCTTGTTAAAATTTGAAGGTTGTACAATTCTCTAATATCTTCTCGCGTATATTTTCATCTAGATTATATATCGCATGACTAATGACTATACACTGATGATGAAATATCTGCTAATAATTTTTTTAATAAATGGAATCTAATGATGGATTTCATTTATTAAAAACTTCTCTAGTTCATAGACACGAAGAAGGTCGTGGTGGTCTAGTGGTAAGATCTTGACTTCCGAAGTGGAGGGTTTCATATTCGAGACCCGACTCCATCCAGTTTAAAATTGTTATATGAGTGGGTTTGGAGCGCGTTGAATACGTCGAAGTCAAAAGTCTTTCCACTGGTGTGGTATGGAAGTTTGAAGAGATAGTGTAGTATCAAAGTATCATCCTCGTCCTCTGGCCACGATTCAAAATTCCGAGATCCATCCCAAAATATCCGTAGTGGTGCTTTAAAATGGGACGTTAATATCTGAAAGGAATCATGAGTAAAGATGTACGATTCTTGTATTTTTAAAATACAACTATGCAGTAAATGCTGTTTCTGAAATGATACCTCAGAAACTATTCATCCGAATCATGCTTTAAATGAGAGATCTGCCACCATAGATTCATTATGCATAAAGCTTAAATACATTTGGGGACTTTTATGGATGAGGTGCTTTTCCCAATAAATCTCAAATTTCTTTATTAAAGACACCTCAGCTAAATGGACCTTAATCCTTCAATTGTATTTAATATTGAGTAATACAATGTGAGTAATAAATCAGCGGTCGTGTTTCATTTTCGAATTTTCCTTACATCATACGATTAACTTTGAATTATATTTTTTTACCATAGTTATTAGCTTTTTTTTATTTCCTCTTTTTGACCAATTATGTTCAATAACGAAAAAAAAAGCTAAAACTGTGGCGTTAAAGCTAAATACCAAATTTTATTTATCTATCTCTTTTTGTTTGAAACTATCTTGTTCATATGAAAGTTAATAAACAAGCAGTCCATACATTGATAATTAGGTATAAAATTTATTACAGATCGGTAGTTCTGGTGATAGAAACATATGATAAATTCCAACCCTTAAGCTCCATGTATATTTGATTATCATTTTTATAACTTTAAGATGGATCAATACATATATTTTCCTTTTGGTATTTAGATCAAAATTTTACCCGGTTCTTTAATATAGATATTAAAATCAGTTATCAAACTTTGTATGTATAGTTAGTTTTAATTTGAATTATGGTGTTTAACGATTCTCATAATTTTATGAAATCTTGTATTCAGGAAAGATTATCAAAATCTGGCGAATATTTTGGCGATTATCATACATTCATTTCATTATAATATTTATTTTCTGCTTCATTGAAGAAAGCATGAACAGTTTGCTTTTACAATGTTGCTTTACTTTGTTGTTCTGCAGATAATACAATGACATTTTATAATGCAACTTCCTTTAATAGAATGAAATTGCTATTATCAGTTTAATAAAATTTTGCTTTCAGAGGTCATCAAAATATGGCGAATATTTTAGGGATTATAATATCTTCTTTTTATTATAATACATTCTTTTTATTATAATATATTCTTTTAATGAAAAATATTTTTTATTGTAATATATTCTTTTTATATTTAATTAAGGAATACAAATATTGTTTATTTTGAATGTTGTTTACCAGATAATGTAATGAAATTTTATAATATAACTTCATTTAATAGAACGAAAATTGTTATTACCAGTTCATAAAATCTTATATTAAGGAAAATTCAGTAAAATATGGCGAATATTTTGACGATTATAATACATTCTTTATCTTATATATTCTTATAATACATTCTTTATCTTATATATTCTTTTTATTATAATATATTCTTTTTGTTATTGAATTGAAGAAAGCAAAAATTGTTTATTTTTACTGTTGTTTGCCAGATAATGCAAGGAAATTATATACTTTAACTTCGTTTAATAGAACGAAATTGTTATTATCGAATTCAATAAAATTTAATATTAAGGATAAGCCATCGAACTATGGCGAATATTTTGACGATTATTATATATTCTTTATATTATAATATTTATTCTATTTATTATAAAAATAGAATAAATATTATATAATCCAATGAAATTTTGTAATACAACTTCGTTTAATAGAACGAAATTGCTTTTATCAGCTCAATAGAATTTTACAAAAATCTGTATAAGTGAAAAGCTAAGTCTTATTTTATATTACATTCGATATAAAAATACTTCTAGAAATAAAAAAAATATATATCATGCTTCGCTGCTCATATAGCAAAATACATTGATTTTATAAGTGCCCTATTGTTAAGTTATACTAAGGGTGTTTAAGAACCCATTATTCTTAGGGTGTAATTACAAATAGGCAGATGGTAAATATAACCTGATTCCATACTTTTCCAGGTTTTAAAAATACCATCTGCCAGACGATATTTGACTTCTACGGATTTAAATTACACCAAGCCATACCGCATGATACGAAACAAAAAAAAAAGTAAAAAGTATGAGGAATTTTATTCACAGCCAGTGGGTGTACATTTTTTGAACTCAAAGGGATTTAAACTGCAACGCAACAAATCCAAATTGCAAATGGAGAAAGATTTAGAAAAAAAGAGGACCATTATTCGCAGCCAATATATATATGCATATAAATTATTCGCAGCCAATATATATATGCATATAATATATGCATATAAATTGTTTTATTTAACCCTAAAGTATTTAAATTGCCCGGAGATAAACTGTAAAGGAAAAATAAATGAATCCTAAAAATAGAATCTTTATTCGTAGTCGGTGCATGTAAATATTTTTGATGGATCCCGACGAGTTTAAGTCGCACCAATTGAAACTTTAAAGCAAGAAACAAGCAAAAAGTAAATGTGAAAGGACTTTGCAGAAAATTTACTCGTGGCCCGTGCTTGCATGCTTTTTTTGTTTATAATGATACTAAAATGTTTTATATGGTCCTAATAATTCAAGTTGCTTCTTTTTTAGAAATTTCTGTTTATATAATTTCTTTTATTAAGTATTGTAATAATTACTTTGATGCATGCTGATATTACTACGCAATTTAATATCCCATATTTCGAATGTTTTTAGAAAATTTTTTATAAATAATTTATATAAAAATTTCTTTATTTAAATTCAGTCAACACCTATAAAAATTTACCTCCTTAAACATGTAAATATTTGGAGGGGGTCGTCAACAAAATACGATAATATTCTTTCATCCGATATAATTCTTTATTTTCAGGGAATAATGCAAAGTTTTCTAAGTTGATCATCATTTAAAACTTCACATACAATTTCTAAATCTGAATTTTTCAACAAATTACTTTGATTTCTGCTCAAGCTAACCAATGTATAATTACATATTTGGAATGTGTTTAGGAAAGGTTTTATTAATTGTCGATAAAAAATTTCTTCATTTGAATTGATTTAACATCTATCAAAATTTGGGAGCTTAAACTTGTGAATATTTGAGTGGTTTTTTTTTCATGAAAAAATATCCTAATATTTATTCCCGACATAACTTATTATTTTTAGTGGGCTAATGTAGAGTTTACTAAGTTGATCAACATTTAAAACAACATACAAAAATTCTAAATTTCTGAATTTTTCAGAAAATTAATTTGATTCCTGCTAAAACTGGCAACGTACTATTACATATCTGGAGGGGGGGGGGGTTAGAAAAGATTTTATTAATTATAGGTGCAAAATTTTTTAAATTTGAATTCAATTAACGCCTAGTAAAAATAACCTGCTCAAACCTGTAAATATTTGTATTTGTTTCTCATTAACAGAATATCGTAATATTCTTTTGTGAAATAATTACTTATTTTCAATGGATAATGCATAACTTATGCTGATCGCCATTTAAAGCAGTACAAAAAGTTTCTAAATCTCTAAATTTTTCGACAAATTACTTTGATTCCTACTAAATCTGCGCAATGTAATATTGAATATTCTATATGTTTTTAGGAATGATTTTATTAATTATAGGTACAAAATTTCTTCATTTGAATTCATTTAACACCTATCAAAAATCCAGTGATTAAGCCTGTAAATATTTGATGCTTTTTTTCATTAACAAAATACCATAATATTCCTTTCTCCAACATAATTCCTTATTTTCTGGTGATAATGCAGAGCTTACTAAGTTGATCATCATTTAATAACCAAACAAAAACAGCACAGAAATTTTCTAAATCTCTGAATTTTTCAACAAGATAAAGAGCTTGCTCTGAAGAAAATAAGTGGAAATTCATTATTCTGCATTCCATTCCGAGTGGAATTCCTGCACCTCTGAGATTGTGAAGCATAAAAGGTGAATTCCATTACAGTAAACCGTCTTTTATTTAAAAAACCGACATGGCTGTGATGCTTAATCATAATTAATTATAAAACAAAAATGAGTAGAAAAAATAAGATAGAAACAACCTTGTTCCGTTTAATTAAATGCGAGAATGAAGCGTTATTAAACACTCATTGATGATAGAGGAATATTTTATGATTCTAACCCTTCTTAGACTTCATTAAAAGCGTAGAACTGATTACATCGAGTTTTTTTCTCATCTAAGAAGATTAAGGCACTAATTACTAAAAACGAGTATTAGCTGCTGGAGTCGGCTCAGCAAAATTGAGGATTTCGTTCGAATACCTTACAACTGCGTTTTCTCCAAAACTCTCCACTCACTTATCTGATAACTTCCAGCAGACTAAAATAAGAATGCATATTACAAGCTATTACATTTTATCAGGTGCTTGCAGAATTTGGAATTTTTTTTGTGTCTTCGAATTCTATGTGAACAGTACAGCTGGTAATACATGGCAAGACGGCTTGTAGTTAGAATTGCCGTTAATTAAGTGTTCGGCAGAGGATAGAAGATTAAAAGGATAGAAAAAAGACAATGATTTTTAAAATGATTTTCTCAAAGAAGCTCTAAAAGGAAAGGAGCTATTTACGGGCTGACATTCAGGAACATTAATTGATTTTGTGTCGTCAAAAGCAAATGTAAATTGATGTATTCGGATGAGAAAAGCGCTTTTATGAGATGCATTTATGACAACATAGTTCATTCAAAAATATGCAGCGCGAGCTAAACAGGTTTTTAAAGAAAAAAATAAACAATTACATAGTACATGGAATTCGCTAAAATGAGCTTTGTTTTGATAAACATTGCACTTTTCCCTCTGAACTCATTTTAAGCTGTGTATTATGAATTCAATTTAGGATATATAAGATAAATTTTATTCCAAATTATTCTGTTGCTGAAACGAATACGAATATTAATCAAATTTACGATCGTAAAAATAACAGCAAAGGAATCGAATGGGAATAGCAAAACATATCCAGAAACAAGAATCCAGAATTTGTATGTATTGTTAATTTCGGTTACTCGACACTTCCGCTTTTCGACGATACTACCTCGCTAAGGGTGAAGCAGAAAGATGAGCGTAATTAAGTAATTTTTCGACATTCCTTGACTAATTAAAACCCAATACTTTAAATAGATACGTTTTACTAAAGCCTTTTTCCACTTCTATGTGAGTATCCACTTGTATTTGTGTATGTGAGTGTCACTTGTATGTGAGTGCTTCAGACCGTACTACTTTTATTTAACTTAAACTTGCATACTGGTTGCTTATATGGTTATTCAAGAAGCGAAAAACCTTTCAGAAGTGACACAATAAATATTTTATATAATATCTATAAAGATGGCTGAGATTATCTACCATTGTTAATATGAAAATGTTATAAAAATGAATAACAAATAAATAATTAAGTATTATTATTATTTTGTAAAAAGTAATTTTTATAAAATAAACAAAATATCCAAAAATGCATGTACAATATAAACGGAAGACTTCTGTTTTTCAATTTTGAGCTATCAACTTGAAAAACTAATAAATCTAATAAATAACCAAAAACCAAACTATCACACAAAATCTTCATCATAATTAAATGCTTAAGTTTCTTATAGTAAATAAAAATGGTTTCAAAGTTTTTTTTACTGTGAATTAAATCATTTTCCCGTAATTTTACAAGTTATCCGTGATTTTTTCACTTTCTAAGTTCGCGAATAATCCGAGTTCACTTTATTGTCAAATCTAAAAACCTATTTTTCCACAATATTTCCTCTCACTCTAATTTTATCTAAATAAATGCATCCTAACGCATGCGCAAAATCACGGAGGGTTTTCAAAACCTTGAATAAACAGTATTCTCTAGTAGTGATATCCGCTACTTATAGAATATAAAATTTTTTTAATGAGAATTATAAATCAATGATAACATTATTTACACTTAATAAGGTGATTATTCAGTATTAAGGATATGACTCAGTTTTTGAGTTGTATTCAATTCATTTTCAGTGTTAAAGGTGTTAATTGTATACTCCATTCTTAATAGTTCTAATTAATCGTAATGATGTGCTAAGCATTTGAAGGCATCATTAAATAAATAAATTCAAATTATTCATGTAATTTATCCATCTGCATTCATATTTAACTCAAGATTCAAGTTTTAAGAATCAATAAAATCTAAATTTAGCAACTGCCATATATTCAAATTCCATAATATATATAGAAATTCAATAGCGTAAAATCATTCCATGAAAGTGCATGTATTTTATACTTGAAGTGATACTAACCGAATCTAATTATTAATTGGGTTATAGCTATACAGAAAGATTAGATCTTTAGTGAAGGGGTAGGATAAAATTATAAACATTTGAGTTGTGTAAGAATTTACAAGTGTTGTGGTTGTTGTTGTTACTAATGGCACTTGCTATGGGCAAGTCCCCCGTTGATACAGCAGTAGATTTAAGCCGAAAGGAGCGTCTCTTGTTTTTGAAGTAGCGCCAACTAGGGCCAAGAGTACGACTTAGCTACACAATCACCACATTTGCTTGCACAGCCCTTGTTTACAGGGGAGCAGTCACGCATTTGTTTGCACAATTACACATCTCACAGATAGCACACGGAAGAACAACCATGCCTAAACCAGGATTCGAACCCGGGACCCCCAGAACAAGAAGAAGACCCGCTACCTCTGTGCCAGAAAGCCGGCAAGAATTTGCATTTTCTTAGGGAATGTGGTAAAGCCTTGATTTTTGTGAATTTATTTATTTATAGTTTATTATTTTAAGTTTATAAGATGAAGAAGAATTTTGCCATTTCTTAGCAGATTTTGATAAATACACAGTACGAAAAACTAGCTTTTATATAACCAGAACAAAAGGTGCTGGCAAAAATAGACTATAAAACTAACGAATCAATAAGATTGTGTGAAGGTAATGTATTCGATTGGTCTAAGGCAACGCTGTCTTCGGCAATTTTATGAAAATCCCTCTAAAGCTATATGTTTAGCGCTTATATATCTCCCATGCACTATTCCATGCACATTTATTGGAAATTCAGCAGCGTTATTGATTTATTTTATTGATATAAAAATTATGCTCATGGAATAACTGTTTTTATTTCTTAAATCAAAAGGTAATGAACTTTTAACTGTGCTATTACAGGCAGCATTAGTATTTCAGCCGAACAAAAATTGCGTCGCATGAGATTGGAAGGCTTCCCTTTTTTTATTTTCAAGGCGACTCGGAAAATGTTTGATTTGAATGAGATCCATAAAAATTCATGCTCGTATAAGCAACACGAATCTAATTAACTTCGACTTTCAAAAATGTTTCCTTGATTTCTCTTTTCGTTGAGATTCTAGTTCGTTAACTCCTTTTTCCGCTCTGAAAACGCTTGCATATTCTATCATTTTATGCTTTTAACTTCTCAGATGCATGCGAAATTTCAAATTCAGCTTTTCCTTCTGCTTTCTAGATTCGAATTTTGAATTAAAGATCACTTTTGATAAAAAGTACAGAAGTGTAATTTAGAAGAAAATGCTTAAGTAACTCGAGATCTGCTACATTATAGCGGTAAAAGAAAATGTGTTCCTTTTTACATGCCGCATTAGTGCGAATTAACGAATGTATCGAGGAGAAAAAAACTGACGCTGACTAGTGCGGCGGAAATCTTCGAATTTTCTTGATTGCCTGATAATGTGATTGTTTCACTTGCATTGATTGGTATAGAGTAGAAAAATCCTCCTTAACAGAATTAAAGGTCGGGCAGAATTATATGGTTAAAAGAAAATACCAGATAAAGAAAGATCACCTTTAATCCCTTTTTTGTCGCAAACTTTTCTGTTACTTACATCACTAAAGTCCTTATATGTATGCTTTCGCTTCCTTAATACGACGCTTTTACGTACAATGGACAGAAGAATGCTAGAATTAAATAAAGTTACACTAATGAATGGGACACACACACATACACAATATACAAGTAATTAACCAGTTAATTGTTTTTGGCAAGTATACTTGTTATGAAAAAAATACAAACTTTTTACGTTATTACGAATATATTCGTTTGCAGTAGTAACTAGTGGCTATTTGTAGTTTGAATTACAATAGCAATTGATACTCAAACATATTTGTTATTTTCAAAATTTAAAAAAAATTTTGAAGTCAAGTTGAAATCAATGGAATAAATAATGATTATTAAGCATTCTACTATACTTTGTTTAATGTCATCCTCTAACTGCAAATTCAAATGATAAATTCATTTTTTTTGTTTTTTTTCCGTTCATATGCAAAAAAGTATGAGTTTAAATAATAATGAAATGTGATTATTAAAAAAAATCATTACTACAAAATTTTACATTACTCATTATCTTTATTTGACAAGTATATTTGTCATCTCTTAAGTTTTGCGATGCAATTTAAATACTCTCTTTCTCAAGACGGCAAAACAGTTAACAGGTTAATATGCATTTCACCTCGTCTTAAATATTAGATTGAGGACTACGATGATCAACAATAATTGAAAACTGAAGTTGGTAGTTACATGTTGTTGGTATTTGCCATGGACAAGCTGGTTGAGGTAGTCAGCGATTTAAGCCTAATCAGCATCTCTTGTTTTGTAGCAGCGCCAACTAGGGCCAAGAGTACGACTTTTGAATAGTCCCTTATTACAGGGGCGGGCACATTCACACACCTTACAGATAGAATACAGAACAACCATGTCCGAACCGGGACTAGAATCCAGGGCGTCCAAATCACGGGTAAGAAGCACTACGCCTATGCCAGGACGCCGGCTAGTTACAAGTAAAGCTATGCAATGAAATTTTATTACATCATTCTGAATAGGTTTGATTATGATTTTAATACATTTAAATGTTAAGGCAAATTTGAACATAATTTTGTTACATACATTTAGTCAATATCTTTCTTGGTTAATTTCAATTAACGACAGTTAATTTTTTCAGCTATTTTTTTACTTATAGGATGCAACGAATTTGTATTACATACAATTATAATTATCGTATACTTGTTACATAATAATAATATAATATTCGTATACTTATTTAAATGGTCCTGCAACTGAACCTCCTTCAATTTAAAGTTATTGATATATTTAACTGGATTTTGTCGCATTGGAACTATAAATGTAACCAGTAGCTGAGGATATTATTTCTCAATAGGCCTGAGTCAAGGATTCAAAATAACTCGATTCTTATTTTTATTTTGTAAACAGCAATATAATATATTTTGGAAACAGAATATATTATGGAAATCATGTAGCAACCAAAAATATTAAAAGTGTTAAGTGCTTATTATTTTAAAAGTTAGTAAGATGTTTAAAGAAAAACCTAATTAATATTTAAATTGGTATTTACTCCGCTTAAATATTACGGAATAACACTAATGTAAATAACTGTTCGAATTTAGCAAACAAAAGTGAATAGAATAATATTTTAAAATATTATTTAATAAATATTTGTTTCTTTCTTTCTTTTTGAATTATTCAAATTAAAAGTAGTTTCAGAGACATAGATTCACTGACTCCATAAATAACAACTAAAAGTTTGAAAAAAGAATAGCTCGGTTGTACACACGTGTTAATACTTAGACTTTTGCCAACATGCTGTTGAAAAAACAACTTGAAGAAATAGATTGTATTCAAGGACAAAATACCACGTGATAATCAAAGGTAATGAATCATTTTGGAATCACGCGGAATCATTTTGACTCCTGTGTCTAGTTAGGGGTTAAACCAACAGTCAAATTTATTGAAATATTTTTTATGGTTCTAAGATACATCAAAATGCGTATAATGCTATCGATCATAAAAGTAGTTATTTGTACTTTTATACACACTGTCTTCCTGAATGATTATTCGCTTAAGTGACAGAAATTCAATTCCATAATTTCAGAGAGTTTTTTGGCAGATGGCAGTGTTTGTGACTCATTTTTAAGTGAAATCCAATCAAACAGTCTGAATTTCTGGAACAAGTTTATTCTCTGTTCAAAGAGCATGGTCTAAAAGGAAGAATTAGTTCAACAAAGTGAGTTAATTTTCCTTGACAATTAAATAAAGTATGAGGTAAAACTAATTATTTAAAATTGTTTGAAGTTTTTAATACCTTACACTTAATTGATGCGTCAGATTCGTTTCGTGTATTAATTTAGAGAGTTCTTCACATTTATATCCGTATTTAAGTCAAAATAATAAAGAATTTAATATTCCTTTGGTCATTCTGTATTTCAGCTGTCCTTTCCATGTTTATATGGTTTTAAATAACGATAAATGATGAAAATGAGATGCTTCGTCGTATTTAGAGTTTTAATATGTTTATTTACATATTTGAAAGTATTTTTTGGTAAAAATGATGTTTAGTGTACCTCTTGCCGCCCCAAGAATACCTAGTCGCCAATAAAGATGGCGAACAAAGGAAACAAACACTTCTGTGGAATAGTTATTGTTAACACTTTTCGCAATATAATTTTGGTTTCTTTTACCGATAAATATTGTTGTGGTTTTTCAGACCGGCTGTGCCAATCTGTTGGGCGCAGAGTAAAGGTTAGAGCATGCGATGCCTTCGGCATCAGTTGAAGGCTCAGGGCAGAATATTGTAACTTATAAAAACATCCTACGGCTTCGCTAAGCGCGGGAGCGGGAACTCAGTACCTTCGCCAGAACATTGAACATGACTGAGTGTGTAACAGAAACAGTGCATAATCAAATGAAGAGGAAGAAGCAATCAAATCATTCTCCATAAAAATTTCAAACAAGGATTATTTCCTATAAATTCATCAGCTCATAAAAAATGTATTCCACTCACCTTTCATAAATTTTGCTGATTCGAAATACTGTCTTCCATTCTACTATTCTTGCCCATTGCATCTGACTTTAAAAATAAGAATACAGACGATTTCGTAAAAGACGAATTCAGAAAATTTTTTAAAGCGCATATTGACAATTAAAAATTGCAAAAGAATAAAGTTCATTAATTCGTGTTCATATTAAAAATAAAATTGCAGTGTCTTAATAGTTGTAAAAAAGCTTTTAATTATAATAAAGAACAAAATAAAAATATTGAATCGATATTTTTTATTACTTTTAACATTTTTTTCTAAAAATAGTCGTAGTTCATTCACAATTGAATGAACTACGACCATTGTTAAAAATAGAAAACAAAACACCATTAGGGTTGCTAGGAGAGCGATCCATTGTGTTTTCATATTGGCGATAAACTTGGGGGTGGGGCACACTAATCTTCACTTTGACCCATTTTTTTTATTTATATATGCAGGAAAGGTGTCTAGGGAATGCTAAGTTAATGTTGAAAATAGGAAACGACAAGTTTAAACCAACAATTAATTTATTTAGCCAAAACATAAATTAACACTAAACAAAAATGACAACATTTAACTTATTTACAAAAGAGAAAAGAAAAAGATTTTACTTAAAAGATAGCAGAACATTGTTTCGATTAAAGGTGGGGACACCAATAGCCCTAATTTTAGGCCTAGTGCATCCGTTTAACGGAGAAAAAATTAACCGAACCTCACCCTTTCATATTCCAAATGACGAATGGCCACTCTCCGAAAAGAGAAGTTCCTTAAGTAGCAAAGCCGATACTCTGACGTCACTAACAGATGACGTATGAATTGAAATGATTGGTCTCTCTATCTTTTACAATAATTAGGAATTAACAAGTAAATCGATATGTAGAGACCTATATTTTCACCCCTTTCGAAAACATTTAAAATTAATTTATCTCGGGTTAATTGGAGATTATTTAGAGTTCTCAATATCAATTGCTACATGTATATGAAATTAAATTAATTTATATATTTGAAATAATTTTGGCACAGCAAATCTATACATTTAAAACTATCGTCAAGTTTCTTGGAATATTTTTTATAGTTTTAAGATTCAGCGAAATACTTATAATTCCATTGGTCATACAAGTAGTTATTTCTACTTTTATATACACCGTCATCATGAATGATTATTCGTTTAAGAGACAGAAATTCAATTCCGTAATTGCAGAGATCTCTGAGGGAGATGGTAGCATTTGTGACTCATTTGTAAGTGAAATCCGATCAAACAATGTAATGAGAACTTTCTAAGCAGTCTGAGTTTCAGAAACATATTTACTCTCTGTTCAAAGAGCATGGTTTAAAAGGAGGAATTAGTTCAACAAACGGGCAAGTTAAACTTCCTTGACAATTAAATAAAGTATGAGGTGGAACTAATTATTTTAAATTGTTTGGAATTTTTAAAACTTTATTCTGTATAGATGCGACAGAAGCGGATAATTCATCATAAAGTCAAAATAATAAACAATTTGTTGATTATCAACAGTCCTTTCCACTTTTATATGGTTGTAAATAATGATAAATGCTGAAAATAAAATTCTTCGTCAAATTAAGAGTTTAAATAAATTCGTATTTCAAGGGATTATTGATGCATTTGAGAAACATCTCTAAAACTACAAATATTAATTTTATGTGAATTGAGCTGCTTGATAAGAAAATGTGCATTATTATTTTTTAATGTTTGCTTGTAAAGCATTAAAGCATATTATTTCATTTTAAAGCTTAAATGTTTTCGTATTTTAATAAAATAATTCAGATATATGAATATAATACCAAACATTTTGAGGGCTTAAAACTATGGAATAGGATATTGAATATTAACGATAATATTTTGTTTATTTAAAGCTAATTCTATTGTATTATTTTGAATGAGAAACAAAAACATTTCTGATAAAATAAATTTCCATCATTCGATCCTAATCTTTTGAATTTGTATTTCATGAAAATGGCATTTTAAAATTGTTTTCGAAATTCACTAAGAATGGGATTAAGTAAGCCATGCAGTAAATATACTTTAAGAGCAAAAGGTAATTGATTGAAAGTTTAAGTGATTTTTTTAAAAAAAGTATTCAATTAACTATATGCATGAATTTTATGTTAAATGTTTAATGGATAATTCTACTTAAAATTTCACATTTTCAATTAATATTTCCTGAATTTTCAAGCCTTAAAATATTTTGCCCTCTGTTTAATTAGATACATTTTTAAATAGGCTATTTTTATTTCCAAGCTCTTCGATAAGTTACCTTAAAGCATCGCATCAAGATTCATAAATCCTTATGAATAAATCAAAAAACTTTAGTTCTATTCCAATTAAATCTGATCGTATACTTAAATAAATACTTAACTTAATCTGTAAAATAAATTAACACTTTCTGATTTTTGTATGTATGATTTTGTAAATGTTATGTTGGATAAAAATACTTGAATTGCAATTATGCGTTTTTTTAGTACATCATAAATTGTTAACACTTTGCGGTTCGATGTCGAGTGTGACTCGATATTCAAGATTATGCATAGTTTTGACGTTTTATTTATTTTTCTAATTTAATTGTTACAAACGCCTACATAATGGTTAAGAGATGTAGATTAATTTTTCAAAGAAATTTGACTAAAGGAATTATATATATTTATTTATCATAGCAATAAACAAATCTTTGCATTAGGTGAATAATTTTGAGTCTAGTTTTTTTTCGGACTACAAATGGTTAATGATTTGAATGAAATGATTTTTGATTCTAAACCGATTCTTTGATTTTATTTTAAAACTAAATAAAATGAAATTAATTATTACTAAATATTTGCCACATTCATAAACAAGAAGAGAAAATTAAATTATCATGATGAAAAAAAATGATATCTCCATTGATTATTTCTAAATATTAAATAACGTTGGGAACTATTTCGCTATAATAAACAGGGATATGAAATATAGTCAGGTATATTTTGAGAGCAATATTATAGCAAACATTTAACAACTCCCATTCTTTACTCTTATCTTAAGATTCAAGTTTTATTGTCATGAGTGCGTGTTTGAAATCTGTAATTTTGCAGTATACATTTGGAAATAAGTTATTCTCAAGCGAGCACTTGTTTGCCTTTTAAAACTTTAAGATATGAACAATGTATATTTTAATTACTCACACGAGAATGAAATATCACACTATTAAACATTTACAGCTTTTAATGCCATGTGCTTACTAGAGTCTTTGCTAAAATCTTGACCAGAAAGATTCTCTGTAATTATATGCATTCGTTATTGCACATTTGAGCCATATATGCTAGTTCTATGAAATATAAATATAATTCTGGAATCAATAACGCATTTTAAAGCTTCAATAAGGTGTAACTTTAATAGAGTTTAATACAATAAAAGTTGGATGAGAATCTTATGAAATTCCTTCTCATATAATGAACCATATAGATGCTCATGAAAATTTTCAATTAATCCGATCATATATATATTGAATATTTGGAATGAATTCAGATGCTAAACACTATAAGCATGTTTTGTTGTAACATATCTTAAATTTATGGCTAGTTTTCAATGTATGTTTTTACATGTGACTTTAGCATACCTGAATTAAATTTAATAATTTATATTTTTTATCTTATTAAAAGCTCATCTTATCTATATCTTTTATCTTATTACCTGAAGTAACTATTATGAGCTACGCCTTTTTCCCAGCAGACTTCTACGAAAAAGAAATCTATAGAATAAGATTTCCTTTCTGAATATTAAATTAGGGAGATATAAATCATGTTTATTTAATTCTTACTATTAGCTCTCATTCTCCCTAGATATATATAATTCCACTCATTATTTGTCATTATAGTTATTCCACTCATTATTTTGTGAAAAGATTGTTTTTATTATTTGACAGAATTCTTCAATATGCCATTTCACTTCGAGAGCAAGAAAATTTAAAGGATGGCATATTCTCGGTCGCTTCGATAAGAAATATAAAAGAGGAGAAGCTCATTTAATTAAAAATTACTAAATAAATAAAAGATATAAGCACATTTTAGATGTAATGCTTTTCAACCTTTCGGTGTAGAAATAACCTTTCACGTATTTTGGGGAGCTTTGGTTTTACTAAAAAAATCTTGTTGCATTTGAATTGTCTAACAATAGCTCACACGCTCGACCCATATTGAACTTTGGAAGATCAATAAATTTTTCTAACAAATCAATTCATTTTGAATTATGGCTGACCCAATGGAATTCGAACTTCAAAATAAAATGCATTCTACTTAACTTGCTCTAGAAAACTTGTATTCGTTAAATAACGAAAAAATAACGAAAAATAACGATAAAGTTAAATAACGATTAAAACCACCTTTCAGTCAGATCGGCACATTCACTCATAAAGATCTGATATGGTAAAAAAAAATTTCACGTTACAATAAAACCTCTTAAGCATGTTAACTTCTTCACATTTCAAATTAAAGAATTTCTTAATATACACAATGAATAATTTATATTTAAAAAATTATTATAGAATTGAATCATTTTTAAGACCTTAAAAATTAATTTTTAAAGAATATAAACGCTCAACAGATTCTTATGGATTGCTTATAATATATTTGATAATTATTGCACATCCTTATGAAAATGATATGGAAAACGTAGCAGTAACAACAGCAAGAAACAGAACAACATATATTATATGGTCTTCTTTATAATTAGGAAATTTTAATTAATTTGTTCTGATTCATATTTGTAGCCAATTTTTCATTCATTTAATATGAACAACAAGTTTAGCTTTGATACAGTTTTAAAATTTTGTCCTTGTGTGCACTCGATGACAATTCGAACACTTCAATTTTTTTAAACTTAACAAACATCTAGTTATTAATTTAATAAAATACTGATATCATACCCATAACACAATCTAGTAAATTAGAAAAAAATATTTTCAAGATCTTCTGTTACTAATATGATCTTCTGTTTATTAATTGGAGAATAAAAACACAAAATAAAAATTAAAAAAAACTGTAAGTCAACATTTTAAAAATCTAATTCTCTACTTTTTTTCTGCAATAATAAAAGTCTCTTGAAAATCCTTTTTTTGGAATTATTTCTTTAATACTGGAGGAAACTATTTTTAAGAAATAAACTTAAGACCATCGAGGTGGAAACAACAAAATTAACTAAATAAATTTTCTGAATTATTAATGCATAAGCTGCTTGTTAAAAGACAATAACATTAAAATTCTCAGTTTTTGTCCAAGAATTTAAACATACAACTTTGCCACAGATAAGAGAGAATATCCGGCAATTCCCCGAACAAAAGAGAATTTTTCAGCAGAAATTTTAAGTGGTATTTGTATTACGTGTTTATCTGTCGTAGTTGTTTGACAGATGTTTTCCTTCGACATTTTTTGAAGAGGAGTTCTTTGTGGAGATCTTATATTTTCTGCAAGAACTTGCCGAAAACTTTCCACAGGCAAATACTAAGGCTTAACTCCGAAAAGCCTCAAGAACTTTCTTAAAAGTCGCATTCTTGCGTGAAAGTGCTGCTTTTTGGAGAGTGCTTTTTTTCCCTCGGAGCTCAAATATACTTCTATTGTACTTTCGGGAGAATCTGTTTTGTGATTACGCAATACGGCAAAATAAAATATTTTTCATAATATTTTCTTTTCGCATAATGTGTACTGGGAAAGATTTATAGAATAAAAAGCTTAGCTTACTAGGTGGACTGCAGTACTTTTGTTTGTTGCGTTAATATCCTACCTAAGGCTTTACATCCATGGAAACGGAGATTTATGTGACAAAAAGAAGATAAAAGGTCGGCAACTTTTTTCATAGGAATTTTTTACTATTTTACAATCATGACAGAGAAATCTTTTCCTTAGTATACTCCTGTATTCTAAATGCAAGTAACATAAAAATAATTTTTTAAAATCAATTCCTGCTAAGGCAATTAGGAAAAACTTACTACTACGTTTTATTATATATTTCAATTGTTCTTATTACTGTTCCCGTGTTCCGCTTTACAACGAAAGGAGAGGTGCAGTAGCTTCTGAGGCTATGACCCCTGAGAATCCGGAGGCATAAATCTGACTTCCGGCTCACATACGTCACAAACCATTTTTACGGGGCGGACTTCATTCATGCATTTCATTCATTCACCCACATATCGTAATTTAGACACCCAATGGTATTACTCTCCTTATGGAGAACTTTATGACCCCAACATAATTAATATCCACCACACACGGACAATCTTCGGCTGGCAGGTTCGAACTTGCAGCCCAAGAGATGTGAGTCCAACGCCCTACCTCAGGCTATCGTGGCTTAACAATTAGAGTTACTATAAATAGTTCATCAAAAAATTATACTAGCACAGAAATTTCACCACCAATTGATGATTCAAAGCCAATTATGACAACGCAAAAGGAGTGCAGTTTCTGCATCAGTAGGAGTAACGCAATACAGATTAGAAATTTTGAATTTTCTTTATTCTGTATTATTTTTAATTCGGAAGAACTTCAAAATGAATCGGAGAAATAAATTGTTTAGGAATGTTTAGTTTAAAATGCATCCAACATTATGAAAATAAACATAATCGTTTGAAATAAACGACCGAAAACATGTTAAGTCTAACCTCATTAGTGTGGGGGAAAAGCAAACTTTATTCGTTACTTACTTGGCGGTGGGGAAATGATTTTTGGCGAGAAAATTAGTTGTTAATTAATTAATAAAAAACTTAAATAAATTATTTGCTAAAACTGTGTTAACATCAAATGTCATCCACTACATTTTTTTAAAAATTACTTGAACTTGATTGGAAGAATAAAAAGTATTTTGTTAACGATTGAAAAATTGAACAAGATGCATATGTATAGGAAGAGCGAAAGCTAATAGTAGGAATTGAATAAACATAAGGCTCAAAAGCAAAGAAAAACGCCTTTTCCTGTTCTATTAATATAATTTTTAATAAAAAATCAAATTCATATGCTATCTCTGATAAGAATCAAATGGTAAAAATTTCCATGGTAATTTACTGTATTATTATTCAAAAATACATATTATATTTATTTCTGAAATAAATACTAACCCTTTGCACTCGAATGGTGCCTCTCACCATTCAATTTGGTGCATCGCTTTAAAATTTTACTATACCCTCAGAAACAACTGTATTCCCTCTTTCCGCTGTAAAGCAGACAAGAGATCATCATCATCATCATTCCATTTATCATTTGAACTTTGCGAGCATTATACTGCCAAAAACGGTGAATTACTTGACATTACTTTTTGATTAAATATTTAAAAAAAATCTTAATATGTTCTGTTTTGTTAAAATTCTAAATTCATATGCTTTAACTTACTTTTTTCGATAAAATAATATTTATTATTAATATATATATAATGCAGAGAATATGTCCAGAGTAATAGATCGTATTATATGAATTCAATATCGAATGAACATGCACAAATTCAAATTTATTTCTAATTTATAAATGCGAAAATTTTTGGAAATTAGCGCTTTTTAAACTATGAATTCCACCATAAAATGCATGGAAATGTATTTGCTTTTCAAAAGAATAGAAAATATCAAACGTTAAAAAGATATCAAATTGATGTTATGCGTAATATAGGCCAGTGACAATATTTTCGCCCTTGAATTTTGCCAGATCACCTATTTGCTTTGAAAAGTAGTTTTAAAATATCAGGTCTTTTAGCGGATTTTCAAAGACATGACATATTACAGGAATCACTTTGATCTACAAAATGTAGCTTTAAAACACTAAAAGCACTCTTCTGGGTATCAATGATAAACAAATATGCTCGAGAATGAGCTTTCTTTATTCTTTTACCCAGCGGCCGTGTTCATTCGCCTGTAAGAGTATTTGAAAACTAATTAGTTAATGGACTATCGCATTTTCTCCAATCATTCTGAAGATAAACTTGCCGAGAACTTTGCATCTCAAATATTTCTCTAATTACCTACGGATACAAAAGTTTGTTTCTAAATGGTGAAAATGAAATGAGATATGTTCATCGTATGAATATAGATGACTTGAAGGATTACTCATTGTGTAATAAATATGCCAGTCTTATAAGTTTCAGTATTTGACCAAGATAAGCGTTAGATCGGTTCAATAATTTAAATGAATTCATTTGTATTTTAATGTTGATAAAATGTAAGGAAATAAATTTTAATAGTCCAATTCATTAGTGGTTGAATTTTTATTAGGATATTATCTGAAGTTCTTTTAGATTTTTTTTGAATTATTTCTTTTCTCCTCATGCAGCTAAAAACACCAGAGTATCATTTTCGTCAAATGTATGAATGAAGATAAAGTTTTAAGCCGCATAATTGGAAACAATTTTTCGGTAATATTCCCGAAATTTGGGTTCATAGAGGTTTAACAGTATATGTAAAGCAAATTGTTTTAGAGGCTGCATCTTAAACATGCAATAAATAAACAAAACTAAATTTAAATTTTATTAAAAAATAGTAAATAAAAGAATAAAATCATTTAATAAAATAAAATTAAAACTGAAATTAAATAAATTGATGATTTAATAAAATCATGATTATGATGAATTGATTAAATAAATTGATAATGAAGTAAACAATTATTGAAATTAAATAAAAAAATTAAAATTGACTAAAAGTAAAATTAAATTAAATTACAAAAATATAATAATAAATAAAATAATATGAAGTGTTTAAATCTTTTTTATTTCATATCTTACAGAGGCTAAACCACTTAGATATTTTTTTAGTATACTCTTGGTCAAATTTTCCTATTTTACTTACTTATAATAATGCTACTTACTACTGTATTGATATTGTATAGTTTGAATTGTATCATTAAGTCATTATCCTCACTATGCACTTAACTTACTCCTCCTCAGTTTTCTGATAGAGCTACTTTTTAGCCAAGTTATAATAACGTATTTATAGTCGAAAAATGTTTTAACGATTTGAAGTGTTAAAGCAAGTAGGGTAATTTAATAACTACTTAAGCAACAATAAATGTTGAATAACAATAAATGTTTAAAATATTTTGTTTTAAATATTTCAAATCAAATTAATATAATTAATTATGTTCATTCATTAAAGCTATAGAATCGGATGGATAAGAGCTATTTTTATTTTCAGAATTTCGAAAGTCTTATATAAAGTTCCGTTATGGTTAGAGACATTTAATAAACAAGAACCATTAGCAATTCAGCCAAAACGAAGGGTAAATTTCAGCTCTCCTAAAAATTGTGAAATAACCTAATTTTGTATGTTCTTTTAAAAACTGATGTTGCCTTTAATATATCAACACTTTTTCCTTCCAAATAAATTGTATTTCAGTTACAAATACTCCGTAAATCTTAAACATTACTGTTTTCATTATCAGTAGAAACACTACCATTACTAATTTGAGATAATATGGCAGGATTATTTATTTGAAATATCTAACTTGTGACTTAAGACTAACCAAAAAATTTCCAATTCTCTTTTAAATATAGTTCTCGGCGACTTATGTTATCAGCCTAAAATTGTTATTCAGTTAAATTTCCGAGATTTTACACAATGCATTGTTTTTTATTCTAGTTTAGTAAAAATACAATGGCACGCACACTAGCGAATATCTAAGTTAATTTCCTAGATCTCTAAGTCTCTGACGTTCACTTTCTACTCTCACGAAACCATGCCTTAAAGTAAATCTGAAATATTGAATCACCAACTTGATAAATCCAAT
This sequence comes from Argiope argentata, assembly GCA_026289955.1. NCBI lineage: Eukaryota > Metazoa > Arthropoda > Arachnida > Araneae > Araneidae > Argiope > Argiope argentata. Next base: position 1,416,203 of record JAOUZG010047704.1, on the reverse strand, counting down.
CCTTATTCCCCACCCCACCATAGTACCTATTTGCCTTGTGCCCTCTGCTTTTTGCCCTTATCCCCTGTCTTTTGGGTCACTTATTAAAGTACAAGATGTATCAACTACCATTTAAAAACAATATTAACATTTTGCTTTGCTTCTTAGAAGGGAAACGGTATGATAAGAAAGATCCCAAACATATGGGGGCACAAAACCCCGGTTGTAAACAATTATTACCGTGCTATTGCTTTAAAATGATTTTCCTATATATTGGTAAAAGTATATATATTTTACCAACTGTATTACTTATTGTAGATAAACTTTAGTTTACTTTAGAGAAAATTTCGTTTTATTACTGTAGAGAAAACTTCATTTTATTACTGTAAAGAAAATGTAGTTTACTGTATAGAAAATTTAATTTTATTACTGTAGTGAAAATTTAGTTTTATAACTGTAGAGAAAATTTAGTTATTTTACTGTAGAGACAATTTAGTTATATTACTGTAGAGACAATTTAGTTATATTACTGTAGAGAAAATTTAGTTACATTACTGTAGAGAAAATTTAGT
>JAOUZG010047704.1:1371151-1415642 GCA_026289955.1 Argiope argentata | reverse complement strand
ATTACTGTAGAGAAAATTTAGTTACATTACTGTAGAGAAAATTTAGTTATATTACTGTGCAGAAAATTTAGTTTACTGTAGAGAAAATTTAGTTATATTACTGTAGGGAAAATTTAGTTATATTATTGTGCATAAAATTTAGTTTACTGTAGAGAAAATTTAGTTATTTTACTGTAGAGAAAATTAAGTTTACTGTAGAGAAAATTTAGTTTTTATTCCCAAACCAACAGACAACGTTTTGAAATCCATAGATCTTCCGTATTACGGGAAGAGTAAATTTAACGACCAAGCATTTAGTTCCTATCCCCGTCTCTTACTCTAACGCATGAGCGCTTCGCACCGCCCTCCAGTTTCATAAACGAAAAATAATTCTCCTTTTTCTGTATCAGATTTCTTTCTTTCAACTGATCGCGAGGGAAGAAATAAAGGGAGAGAAACTTAGGGGGAAAATATCTTCTTATCGACTCTTACACTTGACTGCAATTCTAGATTTTTAAACGATCATTTTATGTGTCAAAACTGTCAAAGTTTCATTCATGGTAAGACCGTGTCCGGCTTTATAACAAGTTTCTTTGGTCCCTTAAAATGCCATGCACGTATGGAAGACGATACACTGGTGAAACTGAAAAATAAAAATCATCGATACATTATTTTTTCTCTCTTTTGAGCTCAAAAATTCACCTAGTATTGAGCTTCTTTGATGCGAAAAAGCATTGCGGAATAGAAAAAGAGCAGATTTTGGAAAAGAAGCTCGTTTATTATTATTATTTTTTATCCATGATTATGTGGAGAGAATCGCTGACATCGATATTATGATTGAGTGACTGAAATATGAATGATAGCATAATATAGTGATATTGAAAATGAATACTAATAAAAATTTGTTTAGTTTGTTGCTGTTTGCTCTTTAATACTCATAATAACTTGTTATTTTAAAGAAACTCATTTAGTATTATTTTTATCAATGATTATGTGAAGATAATTTCTTACATCGATGTTATGATTGAGCGATTGAAATATAAATGGTAGAATAATACAGTGAGATTGAAAATTATAAACATTTATAAAGCTTTTTTTTTTAGTTTGTAGCTTTTTGCTCTTTAATATTCAAAATAACCTATTCTTATTATTTTAGAGAAGCTCGTTTATTATTATAATTTTTATTATTATCCATGATTGAGTGGAGAGAATTGCTGACGTCAATATTATGATTGAGATGCTTGAATATAAATGGTACTATAATATAGTGAGATTGAAAATTAAGAATATTTAAACAATTTTGTTTAGATTGTAGCTGTTTGGTCTTTAAAATTCAATTACATTTTCGTTTGCAAAAAAAAAGAAAAAAGACCAATTCATGTTTTCAAAATTTGCAAAAATCATATTTTAATGAATTACGAGCACAGAAATCTGAAGTGTAAGCTGAATTTTGCTAAACACTTCAGTTCTTATTAATATATTACCATTTAGGATTAGCATGTATCTGATAAGCATTTTCTGAAATTCTTGCTTTAAAGGCTCTAATATCACGTAATTTATCATACATAGTCATATTCATGCTTCAAGAATCCTTAATATAAAAAAAGTGTTGATGTTTCGGTGATCAAAGGACTTAACCAATAAGCCTTCTTGGAGGTTTTTCAAGCGAAATACATCCACATTTGTGCCGCTTGGAGAAAAACCATGAAGCATCCATTCCGATTGCAATTATTAAGTTGTTGATGTAGAACCACTCAGGTATATCAGTTTTTAAATATTGTTGTTTAAAAGAGTAGAAAAAACTCAGTATCATCATAACACAAAATAAATAGTCTGAACGGTTTATATATATATATATATATATATATATATATATCACACTCACTGATATTATAGAAAAAGAAGCATATTAAACGTTTGAGGGTAACGAAGCGCTATTGCGCTTCACTTGCCGTCTCCAAGAATATCTCCAAGAATGCTTATTTATAGCAATTATTATAATGCAAAAACCTCCAAGAAGGCTTATAGGTTAAGAAAGTATTATTCCGTACTCAAACGGTTAAAAAGGAATAAATAGGGAGCTAAAGAATTTTAGGAAGCTCATCAGTTGATAAAAAAATTGAATAAGTTCAATTTCAGTGTTAAGCATTAAGCAAAAACGAATCGAGTTTATTGTAACAGCATTAAAAAAGACTTAAATATGAGTGAAATTTATAGAATAATATAGAATAATGTGAGAAGAAAAATTTAAAAGATATTATGTAAAGATATTTAAAAGCAGCATAAAAATATCCCTCAAAACGCTGTATCTTCAATACAAAAGCCATTTCACTATGCGATGTAGAATGGAAACTACATGATTCGTTGAGTGTTTGCATTTACGATGAAGATAATTGACAACAAAAATATAAAACATAGTTTGAATAAATGTTGTATATATAATATAACATCAGTATTTCGATGCATAATATCTTAATAATTATGCGTCAAAACCATGGGGATTATTTCCATTATTCTCCGAATATTAAAGAATATATTAAGTTATTGATTGCTTTGTTAACCATAACCAATTTTTTTTTAATTTGTTTTCTTAACATTTTCATGATAAGATATTCGTAAATTGTTTTCGTTGAAGCCTAACAAAACAATTTATTATTTATGAGATCTTATTCAGTAATTTTTTTATTACCATATAATTCGTAATAGATTTGTGTTTAATTTTTTTTCTAATATTGAATATATTTCGCAACAAAAATATATAAAATAATAAAAATTAAAAGAAAAGTTTAGAAGAAAACTCTTTATTACAGTTTTGAAAAAATATTAAGATTTCGAACGTGATGTGCTCTTGGGAAAGATGTAAAAAAATCAAAATTTAACATTATTTAAATTTTAATGAATAATAAAGAATGTTCTTTGTTTTGATATTCAATGAGGATTATATTCTTTGTAATATTGCTCTCGGTATCCCTCATTTTTAAAAATTTTGTTTTGATGTCTCAGGTCTTTGATAAAAAAATACTTATTTATTGTTTGATAAACTGATAAAGGCGTGCATTATAAATATATTTTTTATGATTTTCTGTGTATTAATAATATTTTTGAATTCTCTATTCTAAAAATTAATTTTAAAATCTTGAGATTTAAATTTAAATCGCATGTATGATAATTTTTTAGCTTTTCATGTTCAGAAATGTTTTTTTTAATATTCATTTTGGATAAATATTTTTAAATTTCTTCGATTGTCTTTTGATCTTCATGCTTTAGATGATTGAAAAAAATTATAACTTTTACTATACAGTTAAAAGCATTCTTTTAGCCAGGATGGTCTGATTGGTAGAGCGTTGGACTCGTACTCCTTAGGCTACGGGTTCGAAGCTCACCAGCCAAAAGATTCCCCGAGTGTATGGCAGCTGACACTCGTTAAACCTGTTCATGGTCGCAAAGTCTTCCATGTCGAGAGTAATAACACTAGTGGTACTGGGTTAGAGGTGATCGTACTCTGTTCCAGGTCTAAATTACGATCTGACATGAATGAATGAATTTGCGTGAATGAAGTCCGCCCTCTAAAAAGGGTTGTGACGTGTGAGTAGCTAAGTAGTGCTCTTGGCCCTAGATGGCGCTACGTGCGAAACAAAGAGACGCATTTCTTAGGCTTAAAATCTGCTGATCGTATCAGCGGGGGCTTGCCCAGGGCAAGTGCCATTAGTCACAACAACAACAGAATTCTTTTATAAACTTTCTTTATTTTTATTAATTTCTAATTTTCAGGGAATAATATTAAAAAAAACATTATCATGAATGTTATGTAATAAAACATTGAATCTTTTGTAAAATTCACATCTATATTGTTCTCCTTATATGAAATCAAAACTTATATAAAGAGAGACAACTAATTGGTCATTAAGTTCATAAAATATATAAAAAAATATTTTCAACAAGAAAATTTTCAAAATTTGACATAAAACATTTTTTTAAAAATAATATTTTCAACAAGAAAATTTGAAAAATTTGACATAAAACAATAAAAAAAATAATATTTTCAACAAGAAAATTTGCAAAATTACTGAGGTTTAATAAACCAAAAAAGTAATGAAAACAACATTTCATCTTTGAAAGCATGAAATGAAAATTAATTTAATAAAATATCACGAGAAAAATATTCATAACACTTCACAAAACATAAACTAGTGCTGTTATTGTATACAAATAATTTCAAACATCCGCTTTATTATTTTTAAATATTTAAATTTCAACTGCATCATAGATTACACAGTTTAAGCATTGCTATATAAATACTACACTATCAAGAGTAAAACTACGAAAACTTAAAATACATAAAGTAACTAACTAGTCTCACTGAAGCCTGATAAATTACATTTTAGTAAGCCAGACACATATAAAGAAAACACAAATATGCATCCTTAGATACATATATAAATTATTTTAAATCACCCCGCAAATATATTCTTATCATCATCTCTAATGTTTGAAACTTATCCTCCCTTCCCGAGTCTAGATAACTTAATGAATTGCAAATTCGTAAATCCATCTACAGGTGGCGGGGAGACACACCACGCAATTTCTACCAACTTTTTTTCCACCTCCAAAAAGAATAACAAAAGCTGCTGTTTGTGAAATATGAATCATGCAGAGCAGGCAGCGTGCGGTTGAGAGATGCATTGGAAACGCAATAGTCTGATCTGCATAATTCATTCGCATATTTCAGAGCCTTTAATTTTGCATCTCTGTCATCGTATTTAATTCAGGGTCTGAGCACAACGTTAGTGCTTTCCTCTAGCACCTTCTAGAAAATTTCTCAACACCCTTTCCTCGTGATTCTTTCAAACTTCACGAATTAAATGCAATTTTACTTGAGAACATGAAAATAATGCCCAGAGAGCTACTTCAGTAAATGTGTCTTCTTTTTGAAGTAAGGATTATTACCGTCAGGATTAAGCGTTGGACGTGCCTTGAATGGGTATTTTAAAACACGCCGTGACACTGCCTGTATCATTTGGGATTGTTTGCGTGCAGACTAAATTACAATATGAGGGAAATTGGTCTAACTCAAAAATAAAATTTTTGCTAAAATAGTTAAATTCTCTGATGTTATGTCGAGAATTTTATTAATGTGTTTTTCTACGGAGATATTTTTTTGAGGTTCGCCTTAATGCTTTGATAAATGATTCACATTTTTTGTTTGTTTGTTTTCGAAACTGGAAAATTACTGAAAGTGTTAGTTATTTTGAATCAAATTATATGAATGATGATAGGCAAATGTTCTGTTTTTTTAATGAATGATTTTTATATTTGTAATTCTTTGAATTTATTGAATTTTTAAATAATTTTTCACTGGAATCATCTTTGTTTTTAAATGTTAATATTTAAAAACCAATTATTTTTATATGTTTTCAGAATTTGAAAGAAATATATTTTTTTTTTCATATATATAAAATGTTTTTTTATTTTATATATTAAAAACACATAAAACTGACTATTTGTTTATGGTACATCAATATACAATGTTATAACTACTATAAAAAGTTAAACACTATATTTTTGGGCATATTATACAATATTTGAGCAGATTATACAATGCTGAAAAAACCGCTAAACAGAAATTTGAAATCTTCTATGTATTGGACTATAACTATTGAAACAATATCAAATTTTGTGCTAAGTAAAAAGTTCGTCATTTTTAGACTCTTGGAAAAATACGAATTTCCATGAAAGTTATTTAAAATATAAAATAAAAAATAAATGCAAAAATGTTTTACAAAATACAGCTAATTTTAATTGCAACTGAGTACGAAATTATGTATATGAATGCCTGACTTGCTGTTAATGCGATAAATTAATTATTAATACTGATATTCCTGTCAAATTTCAACATCATAGTTAGAAATTTCTTTAATATCAATCATTATTTTGTTCACTTAGTAAAAAATCAAATATTATTATATTAGTTTATTTAATGCATGAAAAAAAATTATTTTCCTCATTTTTTCCTGCTAAAAGATTATTTTTAAACAAACTAAATTTAAGTTGAATTAACATAATTACCTAATACCTCAATTTCATCATAAAATTCTTTTCTTTTATAATAAGAGTACACAATCCCTTTAGTTAAATTTCAGTAAATTATTTCATTAATTTTTAACAATGTGGAAATATTTTCAAGTTTTTTGAGAGCGTATCATTTATTATTTAGTTTTTAAAAACAGAGGAAGTGTTAATTATATTACTTGATCTAGAGGATACATAAAACAATTTCCAATTATAAAATTTACAACTTAAACAAAGACAAATTTACACTGGCTGACAGAATTAAAGAAAAGATCAAAGAAAAGCGCAGAGTAAAATGAAATTAATTTTTTTTGAAGTCCTAAGTAATTACTTTAAGTTCAATGTCATGATATAGTCAAAATGAATACACCCCCGCTTCTTAGAAATATGGCACATTTCACTTTTTTTTTCCTAGCTTTAAGAAAGGATTAATAATGAGGAATTCAAATTTTAATTTCGTGATTTGTTGTTGTTACTTATGGCGCTTGCCATGGACTAACCCTCCCCCTGATACAGAGCAGATTTAAGACGAAAGGAGCGTCTCTTGTTTTTGAAGTAGCACCAACTAGGGCCAAGAATACGACTTGGCTACACATTCACCACATTTGCTTGCACAGCCCCCTTTTACAGGGGGGCAGTCACAGATAGCACACAGAAATACATCCATGTCCCATTCGGGACTCGAACCCGGGACACCCAGATCACGAGGAAGACGCGATACCTCAGTGCCAGAAAGCCGGTTAGTGATTTGTATAATTAATGGATAAAACTTTCGACTTTTTATGATGGAAAATATTATTGAGAGGGAAAATGGATGCTCAGAAGCGAGAAGAAAATTGGGAGAATATAAACAGGGCCCAAATAATAAAGAACTAAAAGTAACTAGTTATGTAGCATTAACTAGTAATATATATCATGTATTAATTAGTAGTTAATTTGTGTAATTTTTCGAACATCTGTATCACTAATTTCTACAAGAAATACTTTTAAATTATTTTTTACAAATCATGTTAAATGGAATATCCTTTAAAACTGTACAAGTATTCTGCATATTTATTACATATTTCTGTTAATTTTTATGCGAATTAAAATAAGAAACTTTGCAGTAAGAAACATTTCCCGCTAAAAGTTTTGTTGGCAATGTAAAGTATACAAAGAATTTGAATTTTTAGTCGACCCCTTATGTTTTTTGCGAAGCAAATCTCAGCCACTGGTGAAGTCATGACTCCTCAAAATGACTCGGCTAAATCATACATCGATATTCTTCTCGGAGTGTATATAAGAATTAAATGAGGCTGGAAGCTATCGGCAAAACATGTAGTTTGCTTTATGAAATGCTGCATTTGCATCGGCGGCCCTTTCCCTTTAGTTGTCACAGAATTTCACATCTCCCGTCCTTTAAATCCTATTTCAATCTTTGCTACTAAATCATCGGTTTACTGCTCCCGTAAGGTAGCGTTGCGTCAGTAGGGCAGTATGGCCTTTTAGGAACATTGCTTTACTTCGATAGCAGGTTTGTATCAGGTTGATGTGTAGGAAATTATTACTCTCAGAGTGCTAGAGAAAGTTTCAGCTCTTATATGACCGCCGTTTTTCTTTTATGTTTGCTGTGTTTTTTTTATCCTTTGAAAGGTTTCTTCGTGAAATGCAAGTTGTTTTTTCTTGCTGGGGAGAGTTTTGTCCATTTAAAAAGAAGCGATCGGTTTTTACGATGTTTCTTTGGACCCTCTCGTTTCTTGGAGTTTACTTCTTAATACGCTCGTTTTATCGTCTTTTTCACCCGTCCGTAGACACTCGGAAATACAAAAGAAACATATGTTTCCGTCTGAAATTTGATAGGGGGATCGAAGTATTAACAGAGGGAATTTCGCGCTTTTTTCCTCTTTTGCTATAAAATATCTTTCTCGTAATTGTTATTTAAGCAGCCAGGCAGGACTCCCCCATTATCCGACAAAACAGCAATAAAAACAATAATACCCATGATAAGCCCATAGGAAATGGCTGCGAAGAAATCGATATGGGTTCTCTGGGTTCTTATTTCAGCAGTGTGAGCGCCAAATTATGATTGCATTTCGAGAGAACAAGATATTATCCACAGATAAACACATTTTATTGGAAAAATATGCTAAACTGCAGATGCTGCCGTTGTCAAAGCGTGTATGCTTCACATATTTTCCCAATAAAGGTGGCACGCATCGATATTTGGTAAACAAAAGCTCGCCCTTCTAGCACACAGAAATGCGTTAGACAATGTTTTCGTCAAGAGCCGTATTCGGAGCCTTCGAACCAATTACGCTATTTGTCGACGCCGCCTTTCGCAAATTTCAAAGCATTTCACTTTATGCTTGTTTGCTTAGACATGCATTTGACCTTACCGCAGGGGGGATTTTATTAAAATAGATGTCTTCTGTGACGGGAGGTATGATAAATCGATTATTCGGTTATTTGTTTTGGTCTGCTGTAGTTCTTGGGGATGGTACGAAGCGATTCTTTTAATATCGGTAAGGTTTGGTTATATATATATTTCTAGATATTAAGAAATCCTTCTCCTCATCAATAATTTAATAACAGTTGATTTGTTTTTCAGTTCTTATTCAAAAATTATTTTTGATTTTATGCATGTTTTACATATTACTTCTATTTTCCCTCAACCAAAAAAAAAGAAAAAAGGAGGGAAGTATTTAGCAGAATTTATTTGACTGGTGTATCCAGGGCCTGACTAAGGCAGGGGCATACGGAGCAATTGCCCTGGGCCCCATATAAATGGGCCCCCCAAATCGAATAAAATATTCTTCCTTTAATGAATGTTCTTCATTATTAAAGTAGTGAAGCGGAGGGGGGGGTCCCAAAGAAGTTTTGGATCCGGGCAATTAGGCTAAGTCGGGCTCTGGGTGTATCCCCAATAGAAAAAGAAACTCTACAATATCTTGATAATATTTTAACCAGTTAACTGTTTTTGACGAATATACTCGCCATAGAAAAAATATTTTTTGAATTATGACGAGTTTATTTGTCAGGAGAAATAAGTAGCGAAATTTTGCATTTTAATTACAATTTTAGTGAGAACTGAAACATATTCGTAAATTTCAAGATGTTTTATTGAGGCCACTTCGAAATCAAAGAATCAAAATTGTTGCACATTGCTTTCTCAATACCATTCTCTAACAGTGAATTAAAATCATAAATTATATTTTTATGTTTCTTTCATTCATTTGCAAAAAAGTTTTAGTTTAAGTAAATAAATAAATAAATGCTATTATTGTAATAAAAAAATAATTCACTTCATTACAACATTATTTCATGTTATTCATACTCTATGGTTGATGAGTATATTCGTCGTCGCTGAATTTTTACAACACAATTTAGATACGCATTTTCCGACGAGGTCAAAACAGTCCACTGGTTAATAATAATGTCAGAATATCGAACAGCATCAGGGAAATATTATGTAGAATGTCGAATTCAGGGAAACCTAAAGCTATTTCCAAACCTCATCATGTATGAAAGCTTATCCCAATAATATACATAAATTCCACAATCATATAATGCAGTATTATACAAAGGTCTATAATAACTCGAAATATCACAACAAACTGCACATTTTCAAGCAGCACAATGTGTCAATTTGATAGTAATTTCAGAATCTAGACTATTCCTCTGACTTTCAGGTTTGATTCATTTATTATTATTATTATTATTTGTACAGCTAATTCAGATTGCTACAAAATTTGACGCAGTTCGTCAAAATTTTCTTTTTTTCCCACAGTCAGTTATGCCAAAGAAAATGTTATCGCCTAAAAATGGTATTAGTGGATTTCTTTAATAGTTTTTCGTAGAAGAAATTATACTAAGACAAAGTATTGTGATCAACCAAAAATTTGAATGAAAATCTTGAAGAATCTGTTTTTTTTCATAACAAATCAAATCAATTTTTTTTTAAATTATATTCTTCTATCTCTTTCAAAAATTCTTTCATGTAATTTGATATATGGTTCTTATTTTAAATTTATGAATTCCTATCAAAATTTGATTCAGGGTAATTATATACATTCAGGGTAATCGTGTCTGTACAGCTGTTCGAATATAAATTAAAACGATAACATAAAACAAAGAGTGATAGATATTGAAAAATTGATACAAAGATATAACGTATTAAGTGTAGATTTGTGGCAAATTTTGAATGCAAAGGGTTTATTGTCTGTAAGTTTGTACTTACCCTCTCATGTAAATAAACTCGAGAGTTAAAAAAAATCAGCAACGTTATAAGTATAGGAAATTTGTTATTTTGTGATTACACTTGTAGATCTATCAAATTTTGATATTAATACGTAGAAAGATTGTGTCCAAAATATAATTTCAGTTTTCTGGTACTTGTGCATTAACTGTCTCACAACGATTGATCACCAACAAATAGGTAAAGATTATCTTCTAAAAATATTTTCGTAACTATTATTCGTGATACTTTTCCGATAGTAGGAAGCTGGCGAAAAATCAGCAAAGAAATTAGGCAAAATTTTATATTATTAAGGCAAGAAATTTGTTTTTCGAAATAGTATAAATAAACCCTAAGATATAAAATTTTGCCTTAGAAAATTTGCTAAGAGATTTGGCGGAATGCCACAATGTTTGGCGATTTTTCGCTGGTGCCTAGTGAACGGAAAAGCACCTTATTCGACAATGGTGTAGGGTTAATAATTCAAAAGTATATTTATTTTAAAGTATGCGAGGAAGTTTTGGAGAGACCACTCTCACTGGTTTGATATACTTTTGAACGGGGGATGATGTTTGAAAGGAAGATATGATTCCTAGATTTAGTCCTTTTGACCTGATTGGCGAAATGTAAGGCGCATTAATTGAAGAAAACCGTTTAATTAGTAGTGTACATAATGTATCAGTAATTCCGTGCAATTAAAATATTTATTTAAAGGTACATAACTGGTACTTTTACAGATATTTTTATTAGAATCAGTGCTTAATTGCCGTAATTTTGATACATAATTTGCAGTATTATCGAATTTGAAAAACTTCAACATATAATAACAATCATATTAAAATGGTGTGTAATGTCTTTTTTTTAATAATATTTTTTATTTTTGTATATCATAGACATTTGCAGCATTTATTTTTTTTCAAAGGAAGAAAGAAATATTCAGTAATAGGAATATCTGATGCTACGGATTAGAAATATTTTAAATTTATTTTGTACTGGGGTATTTTATTTTGTGTGCTTGCCATGAAAGATATTTTATGAGTATGGAAGAAAAAATTATCAAAATACTTGTTATTGAAGTTCATACCATATAGAAATGGACTATGTTTATCTTTCGCGTCAGGAAACTTCTGGGACATTATCGAAGTTTCTTTCTCAATCTAAGATTCTAGCGTCTTTGCCGTTCATCAATAACTTAAAAAAAACAATTTATGGTTCTTTATGAACTATCTCACACAACAACCCTTGATTGAGGTTGAAGAGTAAATAGCAGTATATAAATAACAATTTCATTTTATTTCTCGTTTTTACTGTGTGATATAGGATGAAGAAAATACTGACTCTGACTTCAAAAAAGCATAAACAACTTTGATAAACAACTAATTGACAGACTTAAATGCAATTTTCTTCTATCTCCTTTTTATGACTTTATATATTAATGACATATAAATAAAATAATTAAAATACGTTTAATAATTGAATTCAAATATTTCCAATAAAGTATAAAAATATTAAAAATAAATGTTTTGTTGTTTTTATGATATTTGACTAAATATGAAACAATTTTTCTTGCAAAGAACAATGGAAATTTATAGTTAACTAAGTATTTGGAAATTCCTGATTTTTTTTTCATTTTTTTTTTGTTATCTGCAATTTAACCCTTCTTTGCATGATGATGGAAATTCCCATCATAATATTTAGTCAACAAAAAAGGTACTTAAAACCCTTGTACTGTAAATTTGTTGTTGCTGGCAACTTTTTAAACGACTATTGCGTACAAAAAAACGCAGTTGTCAAAAAATAGCAAATGTCACTGTCAATTACCAGACCTACAACTTGTCATTCCGCTGTTTGTTGTGACTGAAAGAAAAGAGCGAGATTTTAAATTGTTTTATGGAAATTAATTTATTATTAATAATTATTAATTAATTAAATTATCATACAGAATAAAGAAGATTTAGTAAAGAATATTTTTTTATTTATTTAGTACTGAGCTAAATATGTGACAATGCATGATGATGTAAATTTCCATCATATTGTTTTTTACATAATACATATTTTTATTTACACCAAGATTTTTTAAAATATTTTTCCTTTAATCTAGAGCATTAATTACATCACCCTGATTTTTTTTTAAAAAAGAAAAAGAAAAGAAAAAAAGAAAGGATGGGAGTACTTATTCGTGTAAATGGCCCTCAAACTTTCTGTACAGACTTTATACTAATGATGTGTCGCCGTTGTTGAGACGCGAACAGTATAGTGGTCAAGACACTGGACGTTTGTAGAGAGCAATAAGTGGTCCTGCCATGCATTTTTGCCTTTTTAAATGTGTTTTCTAATTTCAATTTAATTTAGCAATTTACCAACAGTTTTAATTTATATAATTTTACCAACAGCTTTAATTTATAGTTTTTAATTTAAAAATAAATATTTTTCTTCTAATTCTTAGATTATCCTTTAATATTTAGAAGAAAAATAACCATGAATTCATATTTTTAAATATTCAAAATCACTTGAATTAAATTAACTTTTTAAAGATAGCTTCATTACTAATAATATCATAAAAATTTTATGGAAAAATAAACCTATTTTCTCTTAATACCTCTATTATAATTTTTTAAAAAAAGGAAGTTAAGATATAAACTCGTATTTCTTTTACAAATTTGTTTAAACAAAATTACAGAAACTTTAATATTTAAGTTAATATTTAACTCTTTTTATCATCCGAAAAGGATATTTTAAAAATAAATCTCCCTCAAAAATAATTATTAATTCACTTAATACTCGAGTTTGAATTTTATTTTTAAGCAGGAAAAAAATTTACGTGTATAACTTAAATGTTGATAAATATTAATTAAACTAGTGACATCATAAAAATATTTCATAAATTTTTTATTGGATACAAGAGACACAATGGTATCGTAAAAGCATTTCAAACTAGATACATATTTTTACAATCTGTGAAATTCATACATAATGATTTTCCATAAAAGAAACATCAAACAAATCGTTAAAAAATAAATTTTATTTGCCTTAAAAAATAGTTTGTTTTTTTGCAGAAAATTGGATAGCGGGCAAAGAATATGGCATGTTACAAAAAAAATTACATCATCTGCTTATACATTCCATAACTTAACACCTGCTTAGTAATTTTTTGCTCCAATTATTAACATTTTCCATGTTTGCGGTAATTATTTAATTTATGTCAGCTGCTCTTTTTAATTTCCGATACAAATACAGCTTCGTTGAGTTATTATAAATAATTTATTTTAAAATCCAAAAATTTAATAATAAGAAGAAAATAGTTATTTTGAAATATTTTTACAATTAAAATTATATTTATGATTATTTTAAAACTGACAAATTAAATTATAGTTATAATTCAAAAACAATATAGATGAGCATAATTATTGTTCTTTTAAAAATTAAGTTATCACTTATGTATTAAAAGAAAATGCATTTATTTTTCCATACACAAATTAGTAGCATATCATTAACAATTGAAACCATCTTTAAAATGGTGATTGAAAAAATTCTGAATATTTAAAAATTTGTATTCATACGTATAGTTACTTTTCTTATAACCATTAAAAAATAATCCAAGAGTTAGAAGAATAATTCTTTATTCCTACATAAAAAATGAAAAGCACGTTAATTAAAACTGTTTGTAAATTGTTAAATTTATTTGAAATAAATCAGAAAAAAATATATTTAAAAAACAAAAACTGCTGAACCTCGATCTTATTCCGGTCTCCTGAATGCTAAGCTAGCGTCTTAAGAACAATACCACACGCGTCTGGGCAACGACGGGACATTATTATTATATAAGTTATCCAGAAAACTTGAGAGCTATTTTTTCAAAATGGACTGCCTATTGCTCTTTAATATTTTCATGAATAAACATTCTAAATGTATACTATCATTATACAAAAAACAATCCCATATTTTCAATCTCTTCCCCCCTTGTAAATCTACATATATTTTCTTATTATCGAAGCAAAAGGTAAGTATAGAAGCAGGAAAATATGTGTTCTTTATATATAAGTGAAAGAAAAATATTTTAAAATTTTCTGCTTGTTCCCTATGGGGACCATATAAAAACTTAATTCTTGAAATTTTTTCTAATCCCCTTTGCAGAAGCCAACGTATTTTCATACATTTAAGTACTTTATTTGGTGACACTCTGTAACTGGAACTGTGCATCTAATTGCAATTAATTTAGTTTTGTTATATCAACTTCTCTTTGTTGTTGTTTTTGTTGTTCTTACTTATGGCACTTGCTATGGACAAGTTTCCCGCTGATAGAGCAGCAGATTTAAGCCGAAAGGAACGTCTCTTGCGTTTGAAGTAGCGCCAACTAGGGCCAAGAGTACGACTTAGCCAAACGCTCACCACATTTGTTTGCACAGCCCCTTTTTACAGGAGGGCACAGTCACACATCTCGCAGATAGCACACAGAACAACCACCACGCCCGAACCGAGACTCGAATCCAGGACTCCCAGAACACGAGGAAGAAACGCTACGTCTATGCCAGAAAGCCGGCCAACCCGTTGTAACGAACACAAAGAGTATTTTCAGATGCACCTCGTAATTTTGAACAGTGGACAGATGACAAGGACGACACCTGAGCTGGCACCCCCTGTCTCCACCGCACCACACAAATAGAATGGCATTTGGCCTAGAGGGGATTTAATGCACAACAGGCCCCCTTTACACGACGATTCTTTGGAGGAATCGGGCCTCGAACTTGAAACCCTGGGGCTCGCGAGACGAGATCTTACCAACAGGACACCACGGCCCGTCTAATTGTGATTATTAAAAAAAATAAACACTTGATACGCCTATTTAGAGTACCCTATATATTTTTGAATACTCAAGTGTTATTATTTTAGTACTCTGATGGAAACATTTTAATATTGCATATGTGTTTTAAATGATGTTGAAAAGTAAACTTCCTCCTTCAAGAAAACGCCTACAAATTTATACTTAATTTGATAATAAGCCTGATAAATACCTCATTTCAATTTTTACATTGTAAAACTGTTAAGAATTTTCCACCCTTAGAAATTTTTGATAATTCTGGAATATTTTCAGAATTGAGTAATAATAATTTCAACTCTTATACATAAAATCTAGATTTTACTTTGCTAAACTTTCTTTGCAAAGAAAGCTATCTAAATCTTGCAAGGCATGGGAAATTCATAAAGATAGGCAAGCATGGAAGTTTTCTAGTGCTTTCATTGTTTTTGCATTTACGTGACTTTTCCCAGCGTGCGTGACTTTGAAGTCTAATCGAAGCATTGTTTTTTCATTGGCTTTATCTTAGTAAAGTTAAAGCGCAAGCTGTATTTGTTTCCAGGTGATTGGATACCCACGAGCATTGATTAATTAATTACATGGTGTTTGAATTTTGAAAGATTTTGAAATAAACTGTCTAAATTTTCTTTTCCGATCAGTTGATTGTTGAATACAATGTGGAGAAATGGAAAATATAAAAGATATTTGAAAATTTTTATAAAAGATAAATTTGAAATACAGAAGACAATCAATTTCTCTTAGTTTCGGAAATTGTTAATGGGTTTTATGAAAATGTATAAATGCTGATTCTTGCAACTATTTAAGTAATGGCAATTTAAATTTCACGTTAAACTATTTGTATTGATGTGGAAGCAAGGATTTAAAACATGATTTTTAAGGGTCTAAAAGTATGTACTTGCATTGTAATGTAGAGGGCATTATGATAGACATAATATGAAAGACATAATAATTATGATAGACATAATATGATAGACAAGTAATTATGATAGACATAATATGATAGACATAATAATTATGATAGACATAATATGATAGACATAATAATTATGATAGACATAATATGATAGGTTTAATAATTATGATAGACATAATATTTGAGTCACTCACTCTATACGAGGATACAATGATTTGATGGAATGACTTTAACGTCACGATAGGAATGAGATGGAGATGGTGGCTGTGTTCGAATGTCTGTCACCGAGCAAGGTACAACCGGCCCTTTAGGAGGTGCGTCACGCCAATACTATGCTAATCAGGGAAGCGAGAAACAAACTGAAAGATTCTGATTCCCATATATGGGGTCTCCCTTAGTGAGGACAAAACATAATTAAAAACTTGAATAATATCTATTTTTATTATCGCTGCATAATTCTTTTAATGTCATTTGATATTTCAAAAATCAAACTGAAGTTCTTTAAATAATATAATTTTTTTAAGATTCTTAGTTATTTAATTTTAATATTTTAAGAATTTTTTTTGGTAATTTAGTTTTTGTTGTAAGTGCTATTTCTTCGGCTATTCTTAACTATTTTTTTTAAATATTACAACATCTTAATTTTGTATTTCATCCATTCTGATATTTCAGAGCACGATACTAAAAATAAATTTGTATCTTAACTATCTTACTATCAGTTAACTACTCTTAACTATCAGTTAAAAATGTGGACAACTTAATTTGTTCCTTTGTCTATTCGATAAATATAAAGATTATTTCCCTTTCAATTATTACTTTTCTATCTCCTTTCATTAATCCCATAGAAGTTACGGCTCATTTTAATTATTTCAGGTGAAATGTAAAGTACATTCGGGCAAAAGGTATTATATTTTAAATTGTTTTACAACTATTTCTAAATTAAATTCATTTTATTCTAATTTATATATTTTTGAAATAAATCACATATCCGAAAGAACTAAAAAATCAGGTTTTTAGATTAAATTGGGATTCCTCAATTAAATGTATCAAACTTTAGTCTAATTGGAAAATATTTTTTTAGGGTAAAATACCTTAAAAAAATTTGTTATTGAATTTTTTCATAACATTTTTAGGTCAGCAACGGTGGATAATCTCAATCACATTGAATGATGCATGAAATATGTTTCAGCCAGCTCTGAGAGCCATATTGTAAATAATCAATACGCAATTTTGACTTACAATAAAATAATACAATCAGAAACGGTACGACACAAACATACATGTAGGAGGAAAACACCAGAATGAAAAGGAAATCAAGGTCAAAGAATAAATAACTCCAAAAATGTGCTTAATCATACACAACTCACCCCTTAGAGAGGTAGAATCGTCGAAAAGTGGTAGTCTCGGGATACTGAAATAAATATGTGAGAATTCTCTAGATATATATTTTGATGTAAATCAGCAATTGAACTCAATTAAAAAACTGCAATCAATGCCTTAACCTAGAAATAAGACCAACAATTTTAAATAATGATTTTCTAGCTTTAGAAAGATATTATATGCAAAGATAATATATGCAAAAATTCGCCATCATTAATTGTGCGAACTGTATCGAAGCATTACAAAATTGATTTCTTTTACTGATTCTACGTCTGGACTGAAGATGATGATTGTCATGTTTTTCAGTTCAATTTGACTTCCACCACACCATTTAGAATTGCGACCTAGACAGTAAGAGAAATAAGTTCTAATCTGAAAGTACAAGATTTCAATTAACAGAATCCAATAATTTTAAATAATGATTTTCTCGCTTTACAAAATATTCTAATATATGCAAAATTCCGCAATCATTAATTGTACAATCTGTATTTAAGCATTACAAAATTGATTTCTTTTACCGATTCTACGTCTGGACTGAAGATGATGATTGCCATGTTTTTCAGTTAAACTTGACTTCCACCACACCATTTAGAATCGCGACCTAGGCAGTGAGAGAAATGAGTTCTAATCTGATAAAACAGGATTCCAGTAAACAGAATCCAATAATTTTAAATAATGATTTTTTTGCTTTACAAAGATATTCTAAAAAGTGCAAAAATCTGCCATAATTAATTGTACAATCTATATCTAATCATTACAAAATTGATTTCTTTTACTTTCTAAGTCTGGACTGAAAATGATGAATGTCATGTTTTTCAGTTAAATTTGACTTCCAACACATCATTTAGAATTGCGACCTAGACAGTGAGAGAAATAAGTTCTAATCTGAAAACATAAGATTCCATTAAACAGAATCAAATAATTTGAAATGATTTTCACGCTTTACAAAATATTCTAATATATGAAAAAATTCGTCATCATTAATTGTGCGAACAGTATCTGAGTATTACAAAATTGATTTCTTTTACTGATTTTACGTCTGGACTGAAAATGATGATTGTCATGTTTTTCAGTTAAATTTGACTTCCACCACACCATTTAGAATTGCGACCTAGACAGTGAGAGAAATAAGTTCTAATCTGATAGAACAGGATCCGAGTAATCACTGCGATAACTACTAGTTCTATCACGTGTGTAACTTCTAAAGCTCTCTATCGATTTCGAGAGAGTGAGACGAAGTTTCCGGCAATGCGTTTCAGTGTGATTCCTTAATCGAATTTACTTGCCGGATCACAGACGGGACGCGCGTAAATTGTGGAAGAGCCAGGCCAGATGTTCTGCTTATTTTCCGACAGGGGGAAAAGCAAACTGGCAAGACTTGCCATCCTTCTAACGTGTTACATGGATTTCTGAGATTGTGAAAGTGGAAATTAAAGTGGTTTTCTGGCACGCTACTCGTATTTATTCTCTTCGAAGGTTTACAGTCGGCTTCATTTTTTCGCATCACTGTAAATGGATAGTGATAAAGGAGAAGCTAAATGCTACAATAAAGGTCCTTATAAAGAAAAAAAATGGAACATTTTAAAACACCTAAGAGAGATACTTAACATTTAATTCTGTATAGAAAATTTATCATTTAAACTTGTTACAGCTTTTTGAAAAATATCATCTATATAATGTTTTTTTAAAGGAGGAATCATATAATACATATAATTAAAACTTTCAATGATTAATAATGGCCATATCTATAAATTGGATAAAAAGACTTCAATATCAGCATCTTTTTATGCTAAAGAAAAAATCCTTATTTATTAATCGCTACATAGCCTAAAAATTCGCAAGAATTTATGTAAACTATGTAAGCCATTCTTTAGAAAGAATTTTTATTATATATTTTAATTATTATTTATTATTAATTTTTTGTTATTATGCATTTTACATAAATTTATATGAAATTATGTAAAATATGTAAATAATTGATTTTTGAAGTAAAAATAATGCTCTGCATTCTATCTTCCCCATCGATGAAAATTTTTCCTCTTACCATATCGAAAACTAAAGGCTAATTTTGATGGTTATTTATATATGGTAAACGTCTAATGATCTGAATGACCATCAAATAATCCGAATTTCTGTTTCAGTGAAAAACAAAGGAAATATTGGAAAACAGGATTGAAAATAGTGATGTGAACCGCCTTCAGGTTTTCTGCTAACAAATAAAATATGATTCGTAACTATACTTTTTATTTGTAATATTAATACATATGTATTTACTGATTGGGAATGAATGCATGCACATGAATATATTTAGGATTTATTTGTCGATAAATCTTGCAAAATTTGGCTTTCCCTGTAGCTTATATTTATAACACATTCTTTCATGAATTAAGTTTTTCTCTATATAAGAACATTTTTATTCAAACCCTGAGATTTAACCTCTCATTTGAATTTACTATATACATATCGGACTAACTTTTCAATTCTAATTGTTCAATACAAATTCTTAACAATTCATCGCAATATGTGAAATAACTGAGACATGATTTCTAGTCTGCTTGCGTGATACGCATAAAATTCAATAAAAAATTAATATGAATGCTATTTAATACTATTATTATTACTTCCTTTAGAAAATAAAATAGTTCTATTTTCTTCAGAAAAATTAAAAATTAAAAATTAGAAATTATTCTGCTTATGGTATAACAACAGTTACAGTTATACCATGAGCAGTACAACAGTACAACATGCACAGTTACAATAATAGTTACAGTTATACCATGAGTAAATCGATAGTTTACCTTAGTTAATAGTGCACCTTAGGAAATATTGTATTTGTTTTAATGCTAATAAATAAAGTTCATGCTTTGATGCAGCGATTAGATATTCTTATACAGAAAAGATATATAAATGCATTAATTTTTAATTTTCTGTTTTAATTTTAAGAAACATTATTGATAATCTTAAAGCGGTTTTCCTGAAATGTGTATGTATTTAAATCTGATTTTCATAAAGTAGGGTCAAACTGAACGTCAGAAAAACAAACTTTTCTAAAACAAAGCATTTCATTCAAATTTGTCTATAATGAAGTATTTAGAATTTATTTCTTACTATTAATATTTAGCCTTACTCAAAATAATATCATATGTAATGTTACAGTGAAAAAAGTTTAATTTCTTTCTTGTTCAATGCGTATTACAGCAAATATGTAATAAATTGGATGATATAAAAAATATTGTATATTGTAAATATATGTGCAGTTCTATGGGAAAATACTGTTTCTGGAAAAAAATTCTTGTTAGAAAAGAGATTTTTTTTTGAAATATGATTAATGATTGTACTTTTACATTAATTACTTATAAGGCCACTGCAATAGGCATTTTTTGAGACTTTTCAGTTAATTATGTATTTCTATTATCAGAAAATAAAAATAATAATTACTACTCAGAGGTCATTGATTTTTGAAGAAAAATTATTGCTTAGTTTAAAAATTGGTTTCAAATGCATTGGCTGTATGTTCCGTTTTTTTTTTCTTTGTAAGGACCTTTATTTAGCATTTAGATGAAAGTTTTGTGAATTTAAGCGATTATTCAGCTTTTTTAAACTCAAATGAGGACTTTTTCTTCAAATAGATTCAAAGAATCAACATTTCTGGGAATCATAGATGTAATGTTCTATGAAATAAATATTTTTAAACTGAGAATAACAAAATGAAATTAACAGCATAGATAAAGGATGAATCTTAAATGAAAATGATGACATGGTTTTTAAGCATTCAAGTAGAATTAAGTAATATCAGATCAATTTGTAAAAAAATAATATATCAATTATGAGTCAGCGTGGCTCAGTTTAAAAGGAATTTGAGTAAAAAATTCACTTTGTAATCCATCGAAGGGTATATTCTTGAAGTTGGATTAATACAATAAATTCAGAATTACATGTATTAAGTCATTGCTTGAATATTAGATTTCAAGCAGCTTAAGGCGAAATATTAGTTTTTTCCCGCTGAAATGGAATCGAAGCGATTCAATATCCAATTTGAAAGATTGGTGACATTTTTCACAGTTTCTGGAATCCGTTCCCAGTCACGGGAGTGACACGCATAACGAAAGGCGACAATTTCACCACCTCTGCCCATGTGTTGTGTTCCTTATTAAAAATTGATCAATTTTCGCATAGCCGTAAACGAGTTTCGTTAAATTGGAAGATGCTGTCGAAAATTGGAGATCCAAATGATTTCGTCGTCGACACCCCTGCCGAGGCACAAAAGTGGTCAAATTACGAGAAATGTCGAGCTGCCAACAAAACTTGTCGTCTCTTATGTTCCGGGACTATTTCATCAATCCGTCTGACAAAATCTTTAATGAGAAAGGGAATATTAATATTCAAAACACACAAATTCTCGTTAGAATTAAAGCATACATATTCATTCGCCTTAGAAACTGTGGGCTTGGGAGCTTCAAATAAACCTTGAAAAGCTGAACTCCATTAAATTAGAAGTGTCGGCTGTGTACTGAGGACAATAACATCTGTGCGGAGATGAAAGCAAATGCAAATGGAACGCTCTTAGGCAAAAGAAAAAGAAAAATTTCAGCGGGGACCGCACCGTTTGGGGGACATAGCCTCGTTTAAAATATAAGTGTTGTATAATGATATTGATTGAAGGGGGGTTTCAAATATTCTTTTTGCTCAAGACAAAGTTTGAGATGAAATTTCAATCTGGATTGTTCGCAGAATAAACTGTTCCGTTCGCTCCGCATGACATGGATGAATGAGTTTTCGCAAAATTGTTTTCCAGGATTCAACTCTCAGGCCTACTGCATATTTATTTGAAATTATAAATATGCATGCATTAAATGAGGTATCTAAAGGAATTTATTTTTATTGAGAATGGAACAAAAAGTTCGTAAGTTTCTATTACCTTGTGGTTTGGCTTTGTAGAATGATCATGAATATGTATTCCTTATTCAATATTTTTCTCAAAGGTCAACAGAATCTCTGTAATATGAAAATACAGGATTATAATTTTATGTAACTTATGCATTACATGTTTTTCTTACTAGACAGTGATTTGCATGCGATAGCTGATGCTAATTTTTAATCTATTTTAATAATATTAAATAAACTATTAATTTACGCATCTTTAAATAGCAGGATGCTTGCATATGATTATGTATTTAATTTTTAATGATATTAATATTCAAAAACAAGCATAATATATGTTTGAAATAACGATAGAAAACAATTTACATACGCAACTGTACACTCATGTGGATACTCATGTAGCCATATATTAATTAATATCTCGCTACATTTTGAGTTTCGCTTTGTTGAAATATAAAGTTCTTTGCTTCAGAAGTATGAATTCTATTTAGTCATACAATTAGAATTTTATTTAGTTGCGCTATCAAAATTCTATTTAGTTACTCAATAAGGATTTGTATTACCTTTGATTGTATAGTTCTAAAACTTTCCCATATTTTATAATACAAATTTGAATAATTTGTTACGTTTAAAGCATTCTAAATTCCATACACAAATTCCGCATTGTTTTGTTAATATGTAGTGAACCACATGGCATCCTTTTTCATGAATTTCTATTATTTCTATATGCTAAGTATTTTGTTTTATACTTCTTGATTTTGATAAATTATTCTTAACTACTCGTTGACAGGGAAATAAAAATGTCGCAAGAATTGAAGTATTTTTTAATAGATTATTGCAACATTTATACTGAAATTAATTATACACGTAAATATAAAATTGTTATTCTAGACAAAATCTTTCTAAATTAAATGAGAAAGTTCCAACAAGTTTCATGAAACAAAATCAGCAACAGCACATGCAATTTTTATGTCACAATGAATATTTATTTATATGTTAATCATTTAAATGATATTTCGAAATAGTATTTATCTAGCATTTATTTCCAACATTCCATTGAATTGATTACATGATGAAATTGTTAAAAAAAGTAATTAAATTTTAGATAATATTTTCTGCTGTTTCACCATTTGACGTATCTATTAAACATGCTGCATTTTGAACTGAAGCTGATTTAAAGAGATGAAATCAGTTAAGTTAAATTTAATATTGTTTGCTCTTTTCCTTCATATTTTTAATGTCATTTATAATTAAACTGTATTCTTCGACTTGGAACATTCATTATATTCTATTAGTGGCTAAAATTTGGATTTCCCGGAATCATTTTGAATGCCAGTAAATGAATTTCCGAATGAATTTATTTCAAGATTTACAAATAACAGATTGAATTTTCAATTCATCGTTATTTCAGTAATTTCTTTCTATTATTTAGTTGTTTTAATTTACCGTTTATGTTTTAATAATTGCCAATTAAATTTTCATAGGTACCTATACAAACGCCCCTGAATACAAGAATTTCCAAAATAATTCATTACTAAAGGCTTAAAAATTGACTTTTTATTTGCTAATAACTTTTAATGCTCTGATAAGATAAAAGTATTGAAAGTAACATGTTAAAAAAGCTTAATGATTAAATTGAATGCCTTGTTCAAAGCATTTCTTGTTATTTAGAATAAAAGGATTCGATAATATGTCCATTAGAAATTTGTAAAGGAATGACCATCGTTAAATATTACCATAAAGGATGAATTCAGCAAATGAAAAGGCAATTAGTCATCAATTACCAGTTGAATGAAAGTTTCACAAAAATGCTCGATCGTATTAGAAATCTGATTGATGAATATTTGCTTACATTTCAAATAAAATGGAAGCATACATTTAATTCTGATTATTTTGTTGTTTTGTTTCGGAAAGGGTTTGTCGACCAATTGACATGCAATATTTTACTAACGGAAAATATTTAGCATTAATTTCGTAAATTTATAGATAATTAATTTACTTTTATTCGAAAGATATTGCTTATCGTTAGTTCCCGTTACAATCAATATGGAAAGTAAGTATTTTCAATTGTATATTTAAAGAAGTAATATGATTAATTGTATAATTTGAAAATCGGGCTATTATGTTCATTCTATAATATGAAAATCGGGATATTATGTTAATTCTATAAATTGAAAATTGGACTAGTATGTTCATTCTATAATTTGAAAATCGGGGCATTCGTTCATTTTCTAATATTGAAAATTGGGACATTAGTGCATTCTAGAGATTTTTTTTAATAAAGGCGATTTTTGCAAGTAAATTTGATATTTGATGAAAAATTGTCGATATAAAGAACGAGCAGCTTTCTTTATTAAAAAAATTACAAAATATTCCTTTCTTGAAACACTTGTTTTCTTTTAGGAACTCTATTCTCCATTATGATACAATATTTTTCAAATTTACTGTCAATAATCGGTATGGTATGAAAAAAGTTTACTTAAATGATATTTAAATTTAGATTAAATATTTACAGAATATTTCTTTTCGTTTTAATATATTTTTAATAATTTTTTCTTAAAAATGGAAAGTTTTGTAATTTGAAAATTTAAAATAAATAGGATATTTTCCATGAAAGTTCCAATACTTATGAGTAAAAAAATTAAAGCTAGGAATATAAGAAGTATAACGTTTTAAATATTGTAGTACCATCATATGTAAATTTCATATGATAGCAAATAAAAAAAAATTCTATGATACATGGCAGAAGCAATTTTTAGGAAAATGGGGAAAATATTTACCTTCCTATTTTCGGGATCATGTTAACTGCATTTTTAAAAGCTGAAGTTGATTTGTGAACTTTTCACCTATAAAACTTATGCGCATTATGCATTTCTGTTATTTAAGCTAAAAACTGAAAAATTGTTATTTTTTAAAGTAACAATATTTCCATTTTCCTTGAATTAGTAGTCGCTTTGATATCTTGATACGCCAATTTAACTTTCATAGTTAATCATTAATTTTTTCGTTAGGCTATGTTTATGAATAAAACAAAAAAAATGAAGTTATTTTAAAACTTATTATTTTAATTATTTCCTTAAGGATTCGTCTAGTTATTTTCTTTAATTAAATTAATTGATTTATTTCTTACCTATAATATTATAAAATCTCTTAATAGTCTAGAAACGTTTTACATTTATGTTTGTTTGAAGGATTAGAAAATAGATTTTAGAGACTTAAATTCTGTTATATTACTTTCCCATTCGGAAGGGATATTGTCAGACATAATATCAAAATTTTGAACTCCAATCAGAGGAAGAATATGACACCTTAGTAGACACACCCCACCAACAAGAATTTAGCGAAATACCATTAGCACGATTCCTGAAATACTCAAGCCATCAGAGGCATATGGGAAATTCATAAAGCTTTCTTTAGTTTGGTACATTTAGATGTTTGTTTTAAATTTCTTATAAATAAATAATGCCTAATATGCAATATTTATTAAGAAATGTATCAAGATAATCTTACGAGACAACAGAAAATAAAAGTACTAAACTATACTGCAAAGGCATTAAGCTTTTATAAATTTTCTTGTAATTTATAAAATTTGATTTTTCAAAATAAACTGGCAAGTTCAAAGGTTTTGCACTTAATGCCAGAACATATTCTTTTTTGACTACAGAAATATTATGTGGATGAAAGGGCCCCATTTATTATACGGAATTAATTATTATATTTGAATTTTAAACTAATGAATAGTTGAAAATAACTTTTCCTTCTCTGTATAGATACTCTTATTTGCGTGACTGACTCAGAATTTCTTGAACTATGTTTTTATAAATCGCAAAGAAAGAGTAAGAGAAAACTATAATTTTGTAGTAAATAGTTATTTCAATATGAATTCCTTATTGGTGTCGGACCCTTGAAGTTATTTGCATAAGATATATACCATGAAAAAAAGCTTGATATTCAGGTAACTGATATATAAAAGTTCTATGCAATTGTTCAGAACTGCTCGCATGTATCAAGATAATTAATGGCACTAGATGGGACTACTTATTGAAGTGTATCAATTTACTCCAAGTAAGATTTTACTTCAAAATATGAGAATTTGTTTTAAAAATTTATATGTGAAATTAAAATAAAAATAGCATGAAGAGGTTCAACCGTATAAGAAACAATTTGGATGAAGCGTTGGCATTTTGGGAAATGTAATTATTAAATGTGGAATTTTCGTGACACTCGAAAGTTTCTACTGTAAACTTAAAACTGTTAGTAATGGTAAATTCTAATTCTAATTCATAACACTTTATAATTTAATTTCTTTAGAAATAATTAAATTAAAATTCATAAATAACTAAAATTATGCATAAATGCTATTAAGTTTTGAAAAAAGGTTTTGGTTATCTTGCATATAAATGACATGAACGAATCCTTTCAATTTCAGGTATAAAACCAATTGTTATTCATATTTTCTATAGAAACTTCGAAAGGTCTTCTCATATAATAGAAGGTGTTTTAACAATATAAATTATTTATTGACTTTCTTGGGAGGAAGTAAAAACTTTGATATATTTCTAATAAAATATATAAAAACCCCATAATATATATATTTGTAATGAAAAACAGTTGATACAAAACACACACTATTAATTTCCAAGCTTCATTTCGAAAAAAATTCCGGATTTCAATAAATTTGTTAACAATCAAATGTGTTTTAGCTTTGATTTCATATAACATACAATAAGTAGAATATTATTGAATAAAAGTATACTAAGTAAAAACCATGGCGATCATAAAATAATATATTTCTGATGAGCTACAGCATAACCACTAAATAAAAAAAAACTAATAGCAAAGAAACGACGAATACTTTTTCAACAAGTTTCACTTTTTATCTCAAAAGTATTTGGCCCATTTACATTTAATAACGATTTTGCTGACTCTCAGTATGCTAAATCTCTGTCTATTAAGAACTTTCATTCATGCTCAAAGAATCTGTAAAATGGCGACGGGGTCTCCAAATTTATATCCATTACGTTAACGCTGAATTAAGGGGACTAAATTTATATAATCGATTGTCAGGTTTACCCCTGCGATTCCCGTGGCCTGTAGAGCATGACGGAAAACGACACTACTCCGCAACAAGCCATTTAACTTCAGTCATTCCTTTGCATGCAAGTGATCCGAAAGCAGTTAACGCATCACGAGCATAGATGGGAGCGAAAAGGCGGGAGGGATTCCGTTATGACTTATAGATTAGAGGGAGTATGGGCTTTATAGAGCTGCTGAGCAATGCCTGAGATACCGATCTGTAAAGATCAAATGGCTCCCCAAAGTCCTGTACTCTAGAGCTCTACTGAGGAACATACCAGAAAATGAACAAGCTTCAGGAGTAACGGCGTGAAAATTTTTACTTTTTAAAAAAGAAAAAAAAATGGACCCTGTTGGTATTCTGGGGATTCATTTAATAAAATAAGACAATGGTATTGACAATGCCTTATGGTAATTCTTTTATTGACATTCAATGGGTTATCAGCAATAATCAAATGTTCTGAAATTGTTCATTTTAAGATTTGTTTGTGATAATTTAAATATATTTTTTTTCGAAATGAGTAATTTTTTATTGCGTATTCCTTATATAATTAAAATTCATTAAAATTAAATTCTTATTTTTCACGCTCATTACCGATCACCTTTATTACCAATAATTAAAAAGGTTGTTGATACTATTCTCCAAAATTAAATAGTGCAACATTTGTTTTACACACACTTTTGACGAAATGGGTAAATGAAACTTTTTATTGTGTTAAGGCAACAAAATAAAATAAAAATAAAAATTTGGAAATAAATCGTTGAACTTTCTATTGTGTTATCTACTTAACGGATGTACTTCTTGTTAAATAAGTTAATTAATACGCCACTTATTTCTTTCTTTGGAATCGGTATATTGTTACTCTTGCTTAATTGTCCCATCTATGAACTGTGGCGAATGGTAATTTATAAGTATATAATTATGATTTCATATATTTTAATTAACCATTTTTTTAACCAACAATAGCATTTTGAGGACAAATTCCTTTATCCTATCATATCACCGCATATGTTGTCTATTTATTAACTGTTAACGACAGGAAACAATATTTAATCTCAAGTACGAATCATGGGTCCCACCATCATAAGAGTGCAGCTTTTCAACTTGAAACCTCATTTAAAAAGAATATATTGACATTTTTGATTGCAAAATAATGAAGCTCTGTATTATTTCCCGATCAAAATACGTAATACATATTAATATTTAAAAAAAAATTTTGGTGACACCATATTTTTAGTTAAATTTTAGTAAAACTAGTTTTAGAATAAAAGCAAATAGTTTTCAAATCGTTAATGAATAAGAAAATTCACGGACGTACTATCTTTAAAATAAATCATAGATTGTAAGTGAATACAACAATCCAGATGATTTTTAAACAATAAAAAATGATTCAATTCAACAAAGTGAATTAAAAATTCAATACAGATAACAAATATATTCGGCATTTGTTTTGCTTGATGTATCACTTTCCATATTTAATTAATTTTTTCTGTAAATCGGATGTAGGAAAAAAAGATATTTTCCCCTGACGTTAAAGATATGCAGTTTCAATTTGCAACAATATCTCAGGTTTCCTCAATAGCTAAGTTAAAAACGATTTATCTGCAAAATTGATTCATAAGTTCTCGAAATTCGACCAATATCAGAAACAGCTTCACTTTCATTCAAAACAAGCTCCCCAGTTACAACCTCCCTGGTATTCGACAAGATTAAACGCACCACGAAGTCGAAAATTCTAAAAACATCAAAAAAGAAATATTTGTTAGGCAAGTTCTCGGATATCTCGGAAGTTGATGTTTGGCAATTTGAAGAGGAGGAGATAAGAAGTCTCCCCCCCCCTAAACCAAACTTGAAATTATTTCCGACAAAGTAACATAATCGCAAGGCGGCAATCAAGGAAACAGGTGGCGTAGGAGAACTTTACGATCAATAAATCTTAGATCAAAATCTTCAAAGTTTAATATGTAAATAGAAATTTCTTCTTGGTGAGCAAAATGTGGTATAAAATTCTTCATTGAAGTTTCTTCGGATTTATTATGGATTCAAATTATTAAAACCTACATTAAATGTTGTATAAAAGAAAGTAGTTGTGTGTTTCATTCATACAAATAAGTAATTAATACGTGAATAATAATTTTGAGGATTGTTTTCAGAATGTAATTCTCAATTAAATGATTCATTTAAATTTAGTCTCGATTCCTGAGAATAACAATCGTCCTGGAAGTAAATTTAGTAAATAAATTATTATATTATTTAATTATATTTATAAGAATGGATGATGAGTGATATTAAAAGCTAATCAGTGGAAAATAGTTGTTGACGTAAAATTTCTAGTACTAATTAATGCAATCATAAAAGTGTGTTAATTTTTTTGTACTTTTTTCATATCTATGCACCGAAAAATGAACATTATGAGATTTGGACTATATTTATAATAATATGGTCTAAATTAAAATTTTTATAGTAATAAAGTTGATTTACTTGATAAGCTCCATTCCGTTTTAATTTATCGATCATTTTTTTATTGTAGATAAAGAAAGGCAAGAGATCGTACCGTAAGGAAATAGAACATTCAATTATACTTAGTGTCTAGGGTTGTGAAAGCGTTGAAAAGTAACAACCCCACTTATTTTCAAACTTAAAGTATTAGAATCTGAACCAGTTAATTACAAAAACATTTTTAAATTTTAAGATGAATTTGGCATCATTTGCGTACCCAGTATTCTTTCGAATAATAATTTAGCCATAAAGAGTTACCTTCGCCTTGGATATACCAATAGGTGGGGGTTGGACTCCTCCCATCGATTATGGATGAACTTCCTACGGGAAGAGTTGTACCGTGGTCGGTGATGGCCATTAGGACTCAACCACAGTTCCCGCCAGTGCTGCTTTTGAGGCGGTTGGGTCATTCAGTTTAATGGTTAATTCGTGTGCCTTCTCGGAGAGTCGGTCCATGACTCACCCTCGCCTGGCTTATAATCCGAATGGCTGAGTCATCAATAAAATCAATAAAGCGGACAGCAATGTAATCCCCATTACCGTGTGGTTCATGCCTCCACCTTTTATACAAAATTCATCATAGGAGCGAGGCACATCAATGATGATTATCGCCTTCCATCATTGCTATACTCACTGGAGGAAGGAGGACCTACTTTCATTTTAGAATATTTGTATCCCCCTTTGTCAGGAGCCTTCCATTTGGAAATAAGGGCAAAAAACACAGACATTTTTTATGTCTGAAATTCCATTTGCAGTTGCATTTGTCACGAGCATTATAATGGTTCATGTATTGACATAAGCCTTATTAATCCAAGCCAGTTAATGGGCAAATAAGTAAAGACAAAATACTTTTAATGAGGGGGATACTATAAACTTTTAGTTCTCAAAAATTGACTTTCAGTTTTGATCCTCAAGGGATCATTCTACACCAGTTGTTGCATATTTAAACCAATACAATAATTAATTTCATTGCCATAACAATATGCTTCATCGAAAAATAATATGGTAGCGATTATATTGATAGCAGCAATTAGTTTCGATAACATTAAAAATATATATGGAACTACAAGTAGCTAAATAATATTTTTCAAGCCAATGAAGAATATATATATTGTGGATAGCAATATGAATAATTAGAAAGGATGAAAGAAGTATAAATAAATTTAAACTTATTTTTCTTGTGATAATAGTTTTTGATTATTTGTCCTTTCGTAATAAACAATCAAAAATTATTTAAATAACAGATTGTTCCACTGAGTTAAATGTAAAGAGAAACTGAACTTTGCTTTACAAGTTCTATGTAATATGGGGATATTATTGGGAAGGAAATATTAATTATCATTTTATTACTAGTATATATTACTAAAGCTGATATACGTAATCCTGGATGCATTTTAGAATAACTGCAATGCCTTCTTGCTTTATATTTTTTTTTTGTAAAAAAGAATTAAAAATGTGGAAATTTCCTACCACTAATAAAGCAGTTTCACTCAAATCTAAAATATCTTGATGAAAGATATTTATTTTTTTTCATTTTATGTTTTATGCTATTTGTTTCTAGATCTCAGAATGATTTGCTAAAACATAAATATGCAAAAAAGTACAAAACTCAGAGTTCTTTGAAATATTAATATCTTAGAGTTCGTTGGAATGTGTTTTTATGAGACCAATAAAAACAATGTAAAATTTTAGCTTCTAAATTTCAGTTACAGCTTGCTATTTTTTACATATAAGTTAATGAGCTAAATTTAAGAATTATTTATAATAATTTTTTCAAACTGATTTACATATGTACAATTACATATTCATTATTTGGAAAACTCACCTAGTTGGGAAAATTACACTTGTTTTGCAATGTATCTGGTAATTTCAATACCGACTATTGTAAAATAATGCCGTGTTTTTCAAACTGCCTCCGACATAATCAAATATAAGGCACGCAATTAAACGATTAATCAGTTATTGCGATCTTTTTTGAGATGAATATTTAAACTTCATCTAATGCCTAATTTTCAATTTTTATAAAGCTGCTTTGAAAAATATGATGGTCATAAAAAAAACTCTAACTGTTTGGAAGCATCAGCAAATAAAACAACTGGGAGGCAGGAAACAAGGTTTATATAAATATAAGAGGAAGTATAAAGGTATGAATCCAAGCAAAGGAAAGTTTATAAACAAAAGTCGCCGATACGAGATATTTTGACGTTGCAGGAATGATGAATGCCAAACAAAAACGATGAACGCCGGGAAAATGAATGACGCAAAATCCCAATATTTATATGATAAAAAGAGCAATGCAAGAATGAATCCTATACATTATGAAAGAAACATGAAAAATAATCTTTTATTAATTAACATTAAGGTCACTTGCCTTCATGAAACATTTACACTCTACTGAACTTTCTTGTGCAGAATATATTGCATAAACAACATCTTGGTTTCGGAATTCATCTCTAATCTGCTTATGAAATATGATTTTATTCCTTTCATTATTTTTAGTTGCAAACAGCTGCAAAAGAAAAAGGCTCTGAGTTAAAAATATAAAGTGATTTTACGACCACTTTTGTATTCAACCTCTAGTTGAATACTGAAGTAAAATATGAAAATAAAACTAAATGTAAAGAAAGATTAATACTCTCTTCATTCTGAAATTTAAAAAAAATAATAAATATTATGACGACATATGAATGCATTATGAAGCCTGACGGAAGTTTTATTGCATGTTTTTTGAGCTGTTGAAATAATTCAGCTGCGGTTGGAATTACCAATTAAAGCTTCAAAAATCAAATCAAGGGTTTATATAAAATATTTTAATAATATTAAAATATTAAGTTTTATGATATGTACCTGCTTATTTCATTTGATGAAATTATGGGCGAATTAAAATCAATCCACTAGAAATTTGTATTATAAATATAAACATTTTAAGTCAAGCAAAAGAATTACCACGCAAAAACTTTAAAAAAAAAGGAAAGACGACACCTTTAAATAAGACATAATTTGTTAATATTTTAGTCATTAGTATTATTTTTCCTCTTAAGCATTCTATAGATATGAGAAAAAAATTCAGCTGTTTTTAAATTAATGGCAAATAGCTTTTTATTCATTAATGAGCTTAAACGAAGGCTTTAAAAAGTTTTTCTTTAAGTAAACTTAATTAACTTTACGCAAGCTGCCGCTGGTTTAGAAAAATAGGTCATAAAAAACCATAAATAAGAAATAATAATAAAAAAATATTTTTTGGAGCTTTTTTTATTTGGCTTGACAAAAAATGAAGTTTCGAAACTTGATAAACGAGAATGGAGTGAAAATTCAGTGATCCGCGATTCAATTTTCACGTCATTCCATTAGCAGAACCCTAACTCCTTTCACAGCGAAAGCTTCACGCTTCTGGGATAAGAAAGAAAGAAAAAAGTTGAATTCGACTCCATACGAGAAATGAATGACTCCCGATCCAAAGACCTTAAAAGTAAAAGTCAATTTTTCCCAAACATTTGGGAATAAATATTCCATTGAATCTTTTTATAAACAACAATACATAAAACATTATTAGGAAATTAAATCACCAACTATTCACGATGAACACACTCAGAATGAAGTGTGCTTATTCTAACCGTGATTCAGTAGCTAAATTTTAAGCCTTTAGAGATTGACATGCACTTTTATAGGGAAAAAAGATATAAATGATATAAAAAATTTCACTTTATATTGCATCAATTAATAAATGTGCTGCTGAAAAAATTAGGAAATTTGAGCGTTTATAAAGATATCAGGTCCTATTAGTTATATTCAGCAAAATACATTTATGCAATAGCGTTTTAACGGCTCATTAACGGTCTCCTCGAGGAAATGTCGACTATTGATTGATAAATCTTTCTTGAAGTTCAACATTCTAAAGCAAACTCGGAATAGCCTAAAACAATTTTTAAATATCTCATGTTATTTTTTTCTGAAAAAGGATTCATTTGTCTTGAGGGTTGCATAAAAATTTAATTTTTGTCATTTATTTCATTGATGGAAACAAGTTCTTCGTCCAGAATTATTGTAGTGTATCTGTACATGGAGAGGGTATCCTGTACAACATAAAATAAATAACCAAATAGCGGTGATATGTATTTTAAAACATTCAGAAAGAAATGACACTGAATAAAGATAAAAGATTAATTTAAAAGAAACGAACTTTGTTTATTTAAAAGTTTTGCCATATCTTTACGAAACAATGCCGATTTTGTATATTTTGAAAAAATTGGGTAATAATCATTTGTTAACTTTTATTTTTCTGTCATTATATTTATAATTCATGCATTTCCCGAATATTTATTACGAAAAAAAATTGCATTTTAAGAATCGGATGTCAAATTTCAAAATTCTCATCAGGCAATGACTCCAATTTTGAACAGCTGTCCTAATGCGACTAAAAAGAATATATTATGAAAGACGACGAGCTGCTTATTAAGCAACAATTATTTTTCATTCAGTAGGATTGGTCACCACAAAACGTTCTCACATAATGTCCAACAGAAGTCTTATTCCCTAAAATTGCGAACCTTGGGTAAGACCACATATACTTTAATACTTTGCATGTCATTGGAAAATAATAATTAACGAATACATCTATCTTTCATATAAATCTAAAGAATTTACTGAATCTATCATGCGTATAAATATTTTGAGTAGCTCTTTTTACATATCAAATAAAACCAAACATTCAATTGGGACTACAATTGTAAGAACAGTCTCATGGAGTTAATAAATGAGGTATAAGATAAATCAAAACATTGACTTTAAGCATGTAAATGTGTAATTCAAAAATGCAATGACTTACCTACCAAAAATTAGATATTTGATTTGCGATTGCAATCGCAATTTTGTGTCAGAATATTTGTTTAATCGATCGTAGAAAGGTCGCCTAAAGTGCATATTCGGTTTTCTGATACTTGAGTAGTAATTGCATAGCAGAAACTAATCGCCAAAAATTATATTCCAATAAGCTCTTTTGTAACTCTTGTCACCAATGGTATGACGTTAATTATACACAATTAATGTATTAGAGAGAATGTGGGAAAGTTAAGAGAAACAACTTGCACTTACCGTTGATTTTTTTAATAAAATTTTTGAATCAATTTGTCTTTATGTTTTGGAGCATGGCCTTTCATTTTTCAGCTTGTATGATTACTAGTTTATACTCTATAGTGTTTCTCAAATAGCGATATTATTTTAAACCATTCGATATTAAATCTTTTTATTTGTGTAAACTTTTGATCGAATGATTTTTTAAATTATAAAAAATGATTCAGGTTTCAATTCGTATCTTAAATATGGAAGCATTATGCAACTTTAAGGTATAATAACTCATCGACTCGTATATGCTGTACCTTTAACATGGCTTGTTTCCGAAGTCGTTGTTAGTTTCTGCATGAAGTTGGCAAATATCTATTAACAAGTAATATAAATTTTTAAAGTCAATTTCTACTTAAATTAACAAAGAAAAAATTTATTTTAGTTCCTTTTCTTTAAATAATTACAATTATTATGAATAATTTATTAAAACATTATTGATTTTTGCAAGAATTGAACTCGAATTCTTCACCTTCAAATCAAATGAAATCCTTGCATTTTGCCAATTGAGTTACGGTTTCTTGATTTCATTTTTCTTTGCAAACTGCTAAAACCCTATTTCAGGTATTATAAATTAATCAATTAAGGATTTAATATTTCAAAAAAAACTGTATCAATATCAATTGTCATCCTCTACAAGCTTAAAAAATATATTTGAACTTGAATGGATGAATAAAAAGCATTTTATTAACAATTGAAAATTTGAACAAGAAATATATATATATATATATATATATATATATATATATATATATATATATGTGTGTGTGTGTGTGTGTATGTATGTATGAAGAATGTTATCTAATAGTAGGAGTTGGAAAATAAATAAAATAAAATACAAGAATTATTGCCATGCTTAGATACAAAATGTGTTTCAGAAAAAAATTATGAAATGATTATACTTTATTGCGCATCTCGAAATGATTCTCCCCAAAAGATATCAATGTTAGCGAGCTTTCTCTATTGTATAGCTTTCTTTGTTATTCTTTATTGTAGACGAACTTGAACGAACTTAACTTATTATAACGAACTTTGATTAAAACTAAGTATCACCTCTAAGAACTTTTTGTGACTTCAATATCCAATAATAATGAAATATTAAAACTATTTGATCATCAATTTTTAAAGCTTCTGTGAAGTGATAGCTATAGACACATGCATATGAGAAGGATAAGAAGGATACATTTATTCTAATGTAAGTATTTTTTCGAAGCGTATTAAAGAGCACTTTTTCTATTCAACACTTTTGCGGAACTACAATTTTTAGTCCTCATTTCTAAATAAACTATATTTCTTTATGCCAATTTTTATCCTTGAATTCTGTTCATTAAATTTCAAAAGTGAAAGTTGTTTAAGAATCGGGTAGTATGCATAACTATTATTTACATAGGCGATATGCTATAATCTGATACGGTTATCAATATCGCTGTACTGGGACACTCTGGGTTATATTCTTAAATTTGAACAATTTAAAATAAATATATATATACATATCAAAATAATTTGTCGATAAAAACACAGGCGAGAAAGTTTCTCAAATATATAATAATTATAATCATACCTTTCAACATTAATCTCCTTGTTCATATCATTTTACACTTATTTATAATAAAAGACAAGGGAAACGAATTTCTGAGATGCTTCAGAAGTTGTCTAAGATATTTAGGAAATTTATCATTTGGATTACAAGTTTGACATTCTAAAGCAATCACAAAATAATTGCATTACAAAATTGTGCAGTTATAATTAATTTATCATTCGTAGAAGTTTACATACGTAATGATTTCAAATATTACAATTTCCTTGAATTAAACCTTCCATTACTAATCTGAATAGATAATTAAAATACATCATTAATCAGAAAACAAATTGAAATAATTTCTGTTTCAAAGATTTTTATACTATTGCGAACAATTTTGCCTGAACTAACCGATTTTCAAAAATATTTTAGATTTCATCTACTTAAATTAACTAATAATAGTTAATACATTATATTTCATAAGAATAAAAATACTCAGAAAATTTATTTTAATTCCACTTTCAGTTCGGTAAAGATAAATAATTATTTTCCTTCTTTGCTGAACTGTATTATAGAAAAGTAGTTTTTTAGCATTTTTAACTGAAAGGTATTGAATTGCTTCGAAAGAAAATAAAAATTTAGAAATGTAAGATACACGAAAAAGTTTAAAACCAAAACGTTGAAAGAAATGAAATGAAAAATAAATATTTATATTATTTTACTAATTTTTTATAAATTGGTAGTAAACGTTTTATGATAAATTAAGTTTTTGCTTAATAGTATATTTTTTATGTCTTATGTATTATAAGTATACTTATAATACATAAGACATAAAAATATACTATTAAGCAATGAGCTACTGTGATATGTTTTCATTTATATGTACTACACCTTGAATGAATGAAATGCTATAGGGCTTTAAAATTTCATTTAATTTTAAATTCTAATAGTTAAAATTGAATTTTCAATTAAAATGTACTTACTTCTAATTTGTTTTAATTGGGTGCAGCTTTTTTCCATGGAGGCTTAAAACCTATCAATTTAATCATTTACTACATATGAGCCCATATAAGGTATTGCAGTTTTGATTCCTTATTTCAGAATGAAGTATTATAAAATAATTCTAGCTATTTTAAGCTATCAAATATTTATTTAGAAATAATAAAACGCAAAAAACATTGTCTATGATTTCATGACAATTCAAAATAACCTTCTTTTTGAGCAAGTGGGTGAAAAAGCAGAATTGAAGTGCGAGTGATTCATTTTCAAAAAACGATAACAGAGTAAAACGTAAGTAATTTTAGACAAAAAAAATATTTACATGGAGTCGATATACTCATCTTTCTCGACGAATAATAATTTCCACGCTTTTCCTCTGCTTTCTATACTATATTCGAGCTCATATATGGTTCGGTAAAAAATTATTATTTTTCTTTTAATATGTCTTATTGATAATTAAATAAAGCTATTAACACCATGAAACAATGTTTTTCAATGCTTTATTAATTCATGCCCTAAATGGTGAAGTAAGCTTTGGTCAATACATGCAACAAGAATATGAATGCAACAAGAAACAAGAATTTCATTATAACGAAATTTTCATGTTTGAACATTAAATTGGTGATTTTGACTAAAATCTATCATTTTTTTATTTTGCTACTTCTCAAAACTGAAAATTTGTAGAATTGATAAACTTTTCAAATATTGAACGGTTAGCTCAAAATATTTAAAGATAGGGTTACTTCTTTGTCCTATTAGATATGATATTACTTCTTTTAGTACTTTGACCCAAGCATTATCAGTATCCATAGCTACACTGATAAATCTACGGCGTCTATAGTTACTTTCGCACCGATTATTTGCGTTTGGAGCAGCCTTTCATTAAGGTGCGATTGTTGCTTTGGTCGAAACTTGTCCACTTTCTTTCTGTTACTAATATTTTGCTTGGTTTCTTAACACGTGGTTAAAGCAACTCAGTTATTATTTTATTGCTGAGATTTTTTTTTCTTTTTTGCAATGGAACGAAACCAAATGAATGTTCTTAATAAACTGGAAGCCATTGCCGACCGCTTGCAGCCAGGCTCAGGAAGGTATGTTTACTATTTTTTGTGACTAAGAAAAGGCATTGCTTAGGAAGTTTTAGAATTTTTAAGCTGGTAAACTTTTATAGGTTTTCTTATGATAAACAAATTAATGGAGAAAATATTAATTTTTTCTAATACTTTCTATTCTGGATTTAAACTGATTCTGATTTCGCTTTCACTTGTCATATAGGTAAAATGTTTAATTAATCGGAAATCATCCAGATTATTTGCTAGCATTTAATAATAGGATAAATATACATGTCAAAGATGATTGTGTTATCTTTAGATTAATTTTACAAGCATGTAATATATTTCGTAAAAAGCGTTTCAAATTTCAAACACAGTTTTTTGCTAAAAAAAGGGGAGGTATTACATTTTTTCTCTTTATTCAATTTTTGTACTGCAAAAACTATACAAATTTTTGAAACAAATATTCAAGTTTCAGAATCATTTTAACCAGATGACTCTTTCTGATGAGTTGACTCGTCATGAAAAACATTTTGAATAATGACGGGTTGATTCAATGAAAGTTATTATATTTATATATTGATTGCTTTGTTATTATATTTATAATTAATTATATATAATATTCAGTGCAATTTAGATACATATTTTCCAAAGTGGTTGAAAGATTTAACTGGCTAAATCCAATAATTCTTGAGTTGACAGAGCTAATCCAATTGTTTGAAAGTGATCAAGACTTTTTTTTATAAAGAATATAGCCATTAATTGTCTTTTTATAAAAAAATGTCTGAATGAAAGGTTAATCATTGTATATTGATTATATATTTATTGAATATAAAAATATATTCATGGAAAATTCTGGCTTTGAACTGATCCTGATTTTGACTTCCAATGTCATATTGATGAAAAAAAAATTGATCTTAAAAATAATTCATCTGATTATTTGCCATCATATAAAAATAGGATAAAAATATATAATTGTCGAAGAGGATCTGGTCATCTTTGAATAAATTTTTGAATATATGGCGTGAAAAACGTTTGAAATTTCCAACATTTTTTTTCCTAAAAGAAAGGTAATACATTGCATTTCTTTTCACCATTCATTTTTTATACTTCAGAAAGAATAAAGACTTTGGAAGCAAATATTCAGATTAATTTTAACCAGTTAACTATTTTTGATGAGTTGACTCGTCATGGAAAACATTTTGAGTAATGACGAGTTGATTCAATGAAAATTATTATATTTATAATTAATTATATATAATTACAATTTAGATACATATTTTCCGAAAATGTGGAAAGAGTTAACTGGTTTAATCGAATATTTCTTGAGTTGACAGAATTAATCCAATTTTTTGAAAGTAATCAAGTCTTTTTATATACAAATGATGAGCAAGAAATTGTCTTTTTATAAAAAAATATCTGAATTCGAGGTTAATTATGGTAAATTGATTATAAATTCATTGAATATAAAAAAATATTCATAGAAAATATTTCAATACCTTTAACCGAATTTTATCAACTTGAAAAATTCTGAGAAAGAAAATATTTAAATGAGAATATGCAAATCCTCTGTTTTTGCGTTTTTGTAACTTTATTACCTAAACCTTATTAAAAATTATATCCGAATCAGGGCAAATAATTTCCACTTCAATAAGAAACGAAAAAAATATTAGTTATTTATAAGTCGAAATTTGGTTTTAAATGATGAATTTTTATATTTAAATAAATTTTGGATTATCAGACTTTTCTTCCGATTTATGCAAATGTGTATAAGATTTCAAATTCTAATTATTTTTCAGTCACATATATATTGCAAAATGACATTCATTAATAATACCTTATATAGTTTTATCCATTTCACTCTTTCCTTTCCAAAAACAGATGTTTTTCCATTGTGAAGGTTAATTTAATATCGAAAAAGTATTAAATTGTCACATTCATATTTTTACCATTATTGTAAAAATATTATATATTATGTTTTACAAGTGTACGAATTTATTTTTTGCAACTGATTAGAAGCGAAAGTAAAGATTAAAATAAACATACGTTCCTTATTAAAAGGTTAAATAAAGAATAAAGTGTATTAATATTACATATTTTCATAAAATACTTTGCTATCTAATATTCAAGTATATTAGAAATCCCTAAGCAAAGAGCGATTTACACGTGGAAATAATTTGTGAAAAAAACGTGTAATATTTTTCTAGTAGCCTCTTTTCAGTTTGTTTTGAATTTTTTTATCATTCTTGAATTTTAACGAAAGGATAAGAAACACAAAGGCGAGATAAAAACTTTGTGTGCAATGTGATTACGTCATGCACTGAAATTGTCTGTACTGATAACGTTAACTGCATCTTATCACGCGCTTCGAACATTCCCTATCAAATCGCCTTATTTACCTTATGGATCTAAGATTAATTTTTTTGTGCTTTTTTTAGAAAAAAAGAGTAATTTAAAACGATTATTAAAATAAATTTCAATTTAAATAATATTTTTTTCAATTAAAATAATAATGTTTAATTTAAATAATAATCATTTAATTTTTAATAACGTATATTAAACTTCCCACCAAAATCAGCAAAAATATGCTAACGTAGTATTTTTCTTAAAGTTAATATAATTTTTTATATTAAAATGAATTAAAATTAAATATAACTTTAAAAAAACTCTTATAAAACTTAGTTTACTTTGCTAATTGAATCGTTACAATGATTCTATTTAATTTAAAAATAGTGAATTTTTATACAATGATTTTTAGCTTTAATATATTAATGAATTCACACTCAAGAATTCTCACGTTATTTTATCTATTTTCTATACAATTTTAATGAATTTACTTTCTAATGCTAATTAAAATTAGCATTGGATGGGCTGAAGTCAATTAGTGCTAA
The DNA here is from genome assembly GCA_026289955.1 of Argiope argentata. NCBI lineage: Eukaryota > Metazoa > Arthropoda > Arachnida > Araneae > Araneidae > Argiope > Argiope argentata. The sequence goes on along the minus strand of JAOUZG010047704.1, from coordinate 1,374,236 downwards.
TTTACAATTTCTTTCCTTCTAAAACTAAAATGGCGCAAAAGATACTGTGTTATTAACAAACGAAAATGTTGTAACTTTGTATTTTAGTGCTTTGTTAGATCCAAATTTAATGCAAAGGCTCACCTGAATTGAATTTGTTTACTCATTAGAAATTAATTTTAAATAATTTCTTTATAAAAGTAATTTGTACTACTGTAACTTTAACTCATCTATTTAAGAAAGATCTATCTTCTGCTAAATTTTACCATGATACCATTTTATTGGTTTATGTTTTCATTTTTTAATTAATTTTCAGTAGTAAAATTATTAATTCATCATATTTATCACTCAATTGAGAATTATTATTTACAAAGATGTTTCAATTAAACTACATAAATTTTAATTCAATTATTTTAATTAGTATTTCAAATTTATAACCAGAAAATTAGATTAATATAATCTTTCATATATTCTCATAACTTTTTTTATGCAGAATAAGTTTGCTGATTATTTGAAAACAAAAGGCTACGGAGAGTTGAATTTAAGGAATTTAATTTTGAGAATCAAATTAATTACATGTCCACAGAGTACCAATAATATAATAAGAGCAATGGCAGGAAATGTTTGAAGATAATCATAGAAATTTTCTAGGAAATATTAGCTTCATGTTCAAGGAGAATAAAGGCACTGATCCTTATTTCTTCCCGTTATCTATTTGTCAACAGTTTTGAAAATTGAATAGGATTATTTTTATGAAATAAGTTATTCTCTAATAATCCTTATTTCAACTACATTATTATCTATTATTGTTCTGTATTTCCTATGATGACAAGTAATCGACATGCTGTTGTAAATGAAAGATATTTCTGAACTTTTATAAGCTAGGAAATTCATAATTTATTTGAACAACCTTGAACTAAATTTTTACTGTAGGGTTGATTAAAAAAGCATTTGTAATTAAAATTACAGTGCAACTACAATATTATAATTTTTACAAAAGCAGATGTAAAAAAAATTAATATTAGAAATTACCATCAAATACTTTAGAATGCCATAAAATTTATGCACTGAAAATTTTTCTTGGACCTTTAATTTAATTTTTTTTATGAACTTTCTATGTAATGCATACTTAAGCAATCAAATACAATTATTTCATGTTTCATTCATTGTTGAGAAAAGTTATGATTATAATTAGATAATTCTTGATCAGATTAGATGAATTCTTTAATTACTATAAAATGTTGGACAATAAATTTGAGATTGTTATAAATATTGCTTTTGCAAAGAGCATAAAATATTACAAAACTATTTTGTTTCAAAAAATGGTTGGGACTTTAATTTAATTTTTAAGAATTATTAAAAATTAAATTAAAGGTCTAAAAATTTTTCAGTGCTATTTTATGACATTGTAATGCATTTGATGGTAATTTCTAATATTAAAATTTTTTACAACTGCTGTTTTAAAAATTCCTGTACTGTGTTTGTATTAAAATTTATTGTTCAAATTTATTGTCTGTAATTTCGTGCAAGACATGGGCCCATTCAATAAATAAGTTTAAAAAGTGTTTGCATAAGGATTTTATAATATATTAAAACGATGTTTTATGTGTTTCTATTATTTGTTCCTAATGATACTTTTCATCTAATATTTAATTAAATAGTGTATTTAGAGACTGGTTAAGACCAAAAAAGCAACATTAAAATAAAAGAAAAGCAAATCATTAGAGTAGGAATTGAATCATATTTTTCCAACAGATATCGAAAGTAATTTGGAAGCTTTATCCTTTTTTTTATTCCAACCAATTAAAACTGTTTAAAATTAGACATACTTTTGAAAAATCTTTCATAATTTTACAAAATGTCTAAACAAGAATATACAACTTTAAATGTAACATAAAAATAAATTTACAAATCTAGCAATAAGAAAATTGACCAAGGTAATTTTATCCGAAGAATGTAACTTGAACCCCCCCTCCCCCGTGTAAATGAAAAATTGCTTTTAATTCAAAAGAAAATAAACTTCTACTTTTAGATCAATTATACTTTCTTCTTTTTAACTTAATTTTATTTGAATTACTAATTGATGATTTTCATCAATTATTTATGAACTTAATTAATAATTTTTACAGATCTTCGATTATTCTGAAATTTAAAAAAATATCAAAGGCATAAAGCAATTCTTCATCTGTAAATAAAATTAATATTTATTTAAATGCAAGCTAAAAAATGATTCTGAAAATGAAAGTTTTTTACTGGATTGAGTTTGTATAATTCAGAACTTTAATGTACCGTGTATAAATTTCACGTAATTGTAAATTTGAGTAGGAATAAAATAAAATAAGACTCTTCAGATCTAGATGAAAGCTATTCATCTTACAGCGATATCAAATGCAAAAATATTCAAATCCTTGAATAATGAAACGAGCAAAATTATTCTTAACACTTTTCAATGTGAGCACTTTTCAACATTTTTCATTTCATTGCTTTAAAATGTATCATTTTGACGTAAGCTGCTATAAGAATAACGGTATGTACGTATACTTAAAATTTCCATTTTGTTTACTTTAAGCGACCTTCTTTCATGTAGGTGTGAAATTTTAATCATTTCCTTATTTACTTTGAAGTTTAATGAAGAATTCCTTTTTATATTAAAGAAGCTTTACTTATCAGCAACACCTACGAATGATAATAGGAAAAAAAAATTAACGTATAAAATTCAAAGACGTTTCTTTCATAAGGGAAATATGTCACTTCATATTTATTTGTGACAGAAGATTACTCTTTGATATATTTATGAAGTTGATAAGATTCTTTAAAGAATTTTAAAGTAGCAATTATTTTCGGAAAATAGTTATTTTTTTCTGAAATATCAATATCATGTGTACAGTTCTTAAGTTCTTATCACTAAATTCAGTTATGTTTAGCAATTATGGCCCAGCTTAAAAATGTCAAAACGCAGAAATAAATATTTCAAATTTTTCGCTATTTCTTTGCATTATTTATGTACAATTAATTTTTGAGTCAAAAAAGATTTTGATGAATCAAATTATCAAATAGTTAAAAATATCTTATTCTTAGGGTTTCTTTATATATATATATATATATA